>FN648970.1:215490-279217 GCA_000310025.1 Ectocarpus siliculosus
CTGGACCGATTTTCAAAGCTCCACTACTCCTAGAAGAAGAGGATGCCAACTCATATTGATACGCATTGGGAAAGATCTCGACGGGATGGTTCCAACGCCGACATTTTCGGCATTGCCACTCTTTCTGCTGCGGAGTAGTCAAGCCTTGAAAATCGGTCCATGGTGTGTGGGATCTTGTGTCACCTACGGTAACCCCCCCCAAAACAGTGAGAAAGGTGGGCGGTAAAACCAACCCTCTAATTGAAAACAGTGTCAACCCTCTTGGGCGAGTCAAGATAAATTGTACAAGCCGAGAGCTATGCCGAGCGAGGGACAATGGCGATAGCACGCAATTCCATCACCAGAGCACGTCGACAAGGATCACCGAAAGACGAGCAACCAGATTTTTTCGACAACAACAACAGTGACTTGGCGTCACGGCCCTCCCCCTGTGGGGGGTCACACATGTGAAGCAAGCGCCATGGCTGGTTTGGTCCCGTCGAGGCGGTTTGGGTGTGGGCCAAGCGACTGGGTGATTATCACGTTAAGGAACGCGACGTCCCCCAAATCGTGTGAATCAAAGATCCTTCGAGGTGAACGATACATACCTAAACAAGATCACGTGCGCCGTGTGTGTTGTCATCCAGAACCTCTCCCGCGCACCTCGAGTGTTCGCGGAGGACGGCGATGTCATGCAACGACCGTATGTGACATGACACAAGATATCACCCCCCCAGCGAACCGACTTTCAAAGCTCGATTACTCCACTACCATGGCCACAGCTACTTCCCCCCTATTTTACTTTTACCACAACGTGTTCACCCAGGTGGCATACATGCTACACGGCGGTCCTCATCCAGCCCCTTCATCCTACTCCCTCCCCCCTGCCTGGTAGGACAGCGCAACGAGGGTTTCATGGACTCTACAGTGGCGCCCCAGAGCTCTCGGCGGGCGTGCTGCAAAGAACTCAAGTAGAAGAAAGAAAACCGCGGTACTCGCCATGTCGCCGCTAGCCGCAACGCTTGAAAAACGACGGCTGACACACTGCCGGCGGGGGGGGGGCTCCGTAAAAAAAACAACTACTGCAGACACTACATTAGCAAGAGACTCACCGGTGCTGAGCATACCAGCCTCATCCACTCCTTGCTCTCTAGAAAAGGCTACCACCGACGACGATATTGCAGACAGGAATATCAGACCGGCGTCCTGAAAGCACGAGCAAACACAGGGCAAAAGGAGGAACGGCAACGTCGTCGGGGGGACTCCCCAGGCGGAGATCATATCAACATGGAGGGTCGCGCGGCATGAGCGAGGCGGCGTTTCTACTCGTGTTGTACAGGCTTGATATTGAAGTTGCCGCTGGGAACGCCCATCGAGGAACAAAACACACCAGCAGGGCGAGGGGTGTACTCATGTAAACGGATGTCGTGGTCGGTAGACCATTGACGTCGCGTCCCTACCATCGGCGGGACGAAGGAGCGATAAGTCTGTTTTTCGCCGGCCCAGGCTATATTTACCAAGGATGAACCAGAAGCTGGTCATCACCCTTGCGCTTTCTGTGCCAAACCAGATCCGTCATGGGTTGGGTATTTGCGGGATGAACAAGGCAGTGTATCTACTACGGAGTATATGTTACGAGCTTGAGGCGATGCTGATGGTGCCATTGCGAACACCCCATCGACTCAGGAACATGACACAAAATTAGGACCGTGGGGAGGGGATGAGTTTGAAAAACAAATCGCAGAAACATGCACCTACAATACCAAACACTGGCTGCTGCTATCTTCCGACTCCAACCCCCCTCCATGTCGTGTTTCACCTGAACCGCCCCAACGGCGAACTTTAGCTTGGACAGGGTCCCGAAGCAGGCCATGTGAACGGCGGCGCTAAACATGACCAATTTCACTAGCCTGGCGCAAGCAAGGGCGCGCACCAACACGTGTTATTTGTTGATGGAACAGCTGAAAAAATGTATAAACAACGACGACAAAAAACAGGTTTATCATTGGGGGGGGTGGGGGGCAGATGCGGTGGTACAACGTACGTCTGGCCCGAGTCAAATGTGGCCATCCACTTCATTTGCCAAGGGTGGGGGAGGCGGGAGGCTCGCGGCGGGGGCAGCCGCCGCCTCGACTCTCCAGAAGGTGGTGGAGGGGGATCTTCAATAGGCCCCTGACTTAGCTTTGCTGCAGTCTTTGCGGCGTGATATGATTGCCCTCACGGTGGTGAGGGCGATGCTGGATATGCAAGTTGATACCCCGGCATCCAAGCCCTATCCTTCGCGACACCCGTTGGGGGGGCTGGCTGGCGGACTGCCATAGCGTGCGATCGGAATCGCACGTGGTGCGTCGCGAGGGGGGAGACGCCGATGCGAGGCACCCTACCCCCCACCATTATGGGCGTGGCAAGCGCGGCGCAAGCTACGTACGTGCACCACCACGTACGCAAATGCTTACCTGGGAAGATGGGGCGTAAACGCCGGATCCCTAAATATCATCGCGGCAAAGCTCGCCTTCGAAGTGGTCAACGGCAAGCGGGGGGGGGGGGAAACGGGGTCAGGGCAATGGGCCAAAGAGCTAAGCCGGAGGCGGTAGGATAGTCTCAAGCAAAGCGAGACGCAGGTGGTCCAAGACGACACACTTGGCTAATCAGCTGCCTTGGGTAGGGTGTGCTAGCTGGCCGCTGTAATTCTTAGTAGATAAACATAGAGTAGTCGAAGGGGATGTGCTGAAGTCTTTGCAGTGAGAGGAGAAAACAAGTGTAGTTCTTACTACATACTTCGTAGCAGTACACCACAGCATATCACCAATTGGTGGGGGGGCACGCGCGGACCAAGTGTGTATGAATCATCCCGCCCAACCCCTCGACTTCTCCTCCAGCACTCCCTACCGCGAGTCAAGTTCTTCTACCCCTGTGTGCATCTTTCGGCAAAAAAGACGTCCCGTGAAGACGACTCCATGTATGGACAACCCCTGTGGAGATCGACCGACTTGCTCTCGATCCGACGCATGCGGGGACACCTATAATGGAGATGCCAAACACCGACGCTGGAGTAGACGGCAATCCACAAGCATCTCTCCCTCTCCTCCCTCAAGGAGCGGGTTGTGTGCATGTCCAGCGTTTCACAGACAGTGCAATATCTCGCCCCCCCACCCCCAACCTCCCTCACCATTATGGGCGGCTCGAGGATACCATTCACCATGCCGTACGCTAAACCTCGGAGGACGGACTCCGGAAGAAGCGGCCGCCACTTCTCGTCCGCTGCTGCCACGGTCGCGGTCGTGCCCGCCGTCCCCAGCAGCCTCCCGCCCTCGCCATCGTCGAAACCCGCCGCCCCCACCGTTGATGCCGTTCCGCTGCGGGGATCGATGCGCCCATCCAATGGTGCCGGCGACGTGGTGGTTTCCCCTGCGGTTGCTGTTATTTTTTTCCGCAGTATTGGCACCGTGTCCTGCCGCATGGTTTCACGGGGAAGCAGGTTTGTGTCCCCGTGTTAGGCGGACGACCTGCAATTAATCTTGTGAAGATGAAGTGTTTCGTCAAGGGAGGGAGGAAGGGGAGAGGGAGGAAAGCGGGCTGCCCTCGATTTCGCAGCAATCCACGCGCGCTCTCGCGTACGCAATGCACGGCGCGTCTACATATATAGGCGGTGCCAACGCTACCAACGACGATCAGCTGCAGATGAACCTGATCACATGGCAAAAGTTCCCCCCGCAATCGCCTGGCTTCTTCGGAGCTTGCCCCGTTGCCCCTGCCTACCTATGATATTGGTACATCGGGTTCAACATCAGTTCCCAGGGTGGTTACCGTTTTAGGCTACCGATAATATATTGCCTCTTGAGCTGTTAAAATCTCCACGGATCGCCGCTTTCACCACTGACTCTTTCCAACATAGACCGCTGTCTGCTATCGAATGCCCCACAGCAACATTTTCTCGTCCACAGTTCGCAGCGAGCAATGTAGTAGTACACTGCGTTTCTTTGCCGAGTCTGATCGCAGGCACACTCATGTTGCGTCGTTGGAGCGTGCGCTCTTCCCTCTGCTTGTGGTTCTGCTTCGGATTCAAATCCAATCAAAAGGGAAACTGTTAGAAAAATCACCAAGCAACCAGTTACAACTTCCAGATGGCTCTTTTGCGCTACCAGGGATTTTCGCCGGCGAGCTATTGTCCCACACAGACTGGCTCTATCAATATCATGGAATGATGATGTCTCGCACCAAACGAGCAGAAATAAAAAGCGATGTTGATGTAAAGAACGGAAAACGAGCAAAAAATAAACGACCAATCGTCACGATAAACCAACGATTGACAAATATTCGGCATCTATGTCAAATCGAGGGTCATCCTCGCGATGCTTGACTTTGTCAACACCCACGTCCCGAAAGAGTACCATAGGTAGGTGAAATGACAGAAGATATCAGACCCCTTGGTCATTTTTCAAGGCTCGATTACTCCACTACGGCAAAAAAGCGGCGGTGACATTGTTGCCGCCGTCTCGTCGAGAGTTTTCCACAATTATTGTACAATCGGTGGATGTACACATCACATTCGCTTCCGTCGTAGTATTCAAAATCGGTCCAGGGGTTGTGCTATCCGGTGCCACCTGGTATGCAGGTGTTTGCGGGAACGGAACCAAGTGCACGCATATGCACCAGCGCAGGGCATACACGAGAAGACACAAATGCTTGAGCTCTCGGGCCGTGGGAGCGCAGGACCGGAGCGCTGTGAGCGAAACATCGGGATTAGGCCCAACCCCTCAGCGCAAGACTTTAGAGGTGACTTTTCGGCTGGCCCGCGCAAGAGCTTCGGCGGACGTCTCTTATTCAATGTGTCCACCAGAAAAGTCTTTCCATCACCGGCTGCCCGTCGCGAGGCCGGGGGGTCGCGCGCGTCGAGCGCTGCGCCACCGCAAAGTACGCCAAGTCGGGCGATCGCCACTGCATCCCGGACAGTCCACGCCGGGCTGTTCATTAATAATAGATTCGCGATCCAATTGGACGGCTTTCGGACTTTCGGAGGAGAAGGTCAACGTCGAGTGGCATCATCACCCATTCTGTTCTCGACGGATAGGCTCTTTTCCTGATGAGGCACACGTAGCAGCATACAGCAGTAAAACAAGTGTGACGTGTCTATCGCTAGCCGGGAAACCTTCTTCTCCTCACAGTCAGCAGCAGTAGTCAACAAGCTTAATAGCACCCAGGCGCTCTATGGGTATATTCATTCTTCCGTATGTATTCTTCGATGGTTGTACGATAAACGATTCGATGTGTTTTTTTATACTGATTGTTGAGCACGGTACATATTATTATTTATTTTTTCTTGATATGACACAACGAATCCGTCTCTTATCTATAGAAAATAGCCTGAGACAGATTAGCAATGAATTCATAGCGTCAGAAAGTACCAGTATGTCTACGATTTCCCAGACAGCATATAGGGACATCTCCACTGCGGGTAACAGGCTCAACAAAACAGTTTGGTAGCTGTCTTGTGTGTCGCATATATGTTATGTTGGGAAGGTGCAGAAGAAATGTGTTAGGTACTGTTGGGTAGTCGGGCGTTTTGTGTGGCACCCTTTTAGTCGTAGGGCATGCAATCTCCCTCAGTTTTCAAACGTATTTTCAGTGTGGTATGCATATGTACGGAGTATGCATACGTGCGGACACATTTCGAAGTATGTGCGGACACACGGGAGTGGTCTCACCATCGGTCTCACCATTTTCTTTCCGTTTTGTGTAATTTCGTGTCGTTAGATGTGCAAAGGGCACAGGAGAACATTCTCTCATCATTGCCTCCCGACGTGTTCGCCGATAGAGGCGTGTGGTTGAGGTTTCATCACCGACATGTGGGTGCGTGTTAAATGCAGTGGGTATGGTTACCTATCTCGCCCGTGTGTAGGCAGAAGGTATGGCTACCTCTCCCATTAGTAGGCAACGTGGACCTCAAGTAAAGACAGGGTTTGTCTTTTCATGCATGCTACATCATTTGTATTTGGCATGGGAGGAATGAGAGGTTGTTCTAATTTGTAAGCAATTTTGCCTGTGTATGGGAAGGGGGAGTACTCCCTGTGTCCGTGTTGTACCCAGGTGTTGTCGCATCAGTTGGCAGCATGTGTCATGGACAGGTAGACGTGGAAGGGCGGCGACAGGTGAAGGCAGCAGCAGTTTGTTGTGCATGGTGGCATGTTGGGCTTGTACATAACGCAGTCCATCCTTCGACCACACACAAAGGAGTTTGTTCGTACCTGTGGGGATTTTTCGGAGTCCTGGGTCAGCCAAGAGCAGCAGCAAGGAGCAGACGCGGTGCAGTATGCTACTACAGCTTTGCAGTCCGTCCTCCTCAAGTCCTATAGGAGATGATTAGTATCGCACAACGGCTGGATCCGAAATGCCGGCTAGCTCCGCAATCCAAGAGAGGTGGGTGCCTGAGCTAAAAACGGAATAATGACTGCATGCGTGCTCCTCTCAGCAGATAGATGTGGCTGGCTGGCTCTTTGAAGTGCAGATTTCTGGTTCAGCGGAAATTGTCGGAATTCCCAATTTCTCCGTTGTCACCTGGGTGTATGGGAATTTTTATGAAAGGTGCACAGAAATCGAGTATCCTAATCGCAGGGGACACGTTTCATTTTCAGTGTTCCCCCTTGCTGTTTCGACGGTCACATATGCGGTTGCCCACAGATTTTCGCATCGATCGCTATAATCTAAATATGAAGCTCCTAATGAAGTATGTGTGTGCAGGTTTGGTAGCGCCAAAAGCAATCTAAACGGGATTTTTACGTCATTAATTACATACCGGCGTTCTCATTTTTCACATAGACATTTCGACAACATAACAACACTTCATGAATTGCTGAATAAAGGAATGAAAGACTTCCTAACAAAGAAAACATAATCAAAGCAAAAACAACACATGATAGCACGCAAGCTAATCTAACAAGAAAAGTCCTTCGTATCTATTCGCTTCCAAATACCCAGCTCTACTTTCTTCCAGTCAGTATGAATTCCGCACCGTAGGTGCATTTATACCCACATTGTTTGCAGTCACTGGCGAGGTACGAAAAAACGTATACATGAAATTGTGTAAAGTACTACGTATAGGTCGACTAGAATAGTAACGTGCAAGCATGTCAGCCATCAATCTGGCTGTGGCAGCTTGAAAAAATCGAATATCAGTACATCTAATAGCAAATCGGCATATTTGACAGTGTAACGTCGACATTTTACACCTAGTAGGTAACACTGTTTCCCGATGCGGGAATGCCCGATATTGCTTCAACGTAGCCATACGTTGGCGCTTATTATACATACCAATACAAGTCTTAATGTCTTGCCCTATTTGCATATCCAGAAAGTTTGCTGATTCCCGACACTGTTCTAGTGTAATACGAACGAACGGGTCATCACCATCCATATCTAGCACCATCGTTGGGTACATACCACCATATTGATTACCCTCCTTCTAATAATGTCTTCAATAGTTCGCCCAGTCTGGTTACCATATCGCACTGCTGTAAAAATGCCATCTGTATACCGTTTTCTACCGATGCTATACTGCTCAATAAATTCAACTGGATAAAACGGTCTAGTCCCAGCTTGTTTAGCAAATAAATACTCCACCATTTCCTTCACAAAATCGAATTCATGGATAAACGCAAAAATATTCGCTAGTTCGGGAGCTGGTGCCGTTCCCATAAAGATACCAGAGGCTTGTTGGTACATGCCGTTCCCAAATTGTACAAATCCTTCATCCAAAATAAAATCTATCCATTTACAGACCCGTTCCCATCCATGTGATTCGTTCGACCTCTTTATAAGGAGCCGCGGAGCAACGCGGAGCGCGAAGCGCGACGTTTTTTCCCTTCATCCCCAGGAGGGAAAAAAAGGCTCTACATATCGGACTCTTTCAACCATCGCGCTGTAGGGCGACCCTTCCGCAAAACCCCCCAAGGGATCGTATGCCAACATATTGTCCCAATATTTGACGAGAACGAGGTCTATAGAGCACCAACTTACGATGTGCTGGGTTGTGAGGAGGAATCTAACTAGGGCACTCTCCGTCACACCGGTTTCTTCGCTCTCTGACAAGATATGGCCGTGCTTGACACGCATTTGTTACCAAAATCATCGAAACGTCCCCGGGAGTTCGACGAGAGGTAAAGGAACACAAAAACGGATATCTCCTACAAGGTCTCCTCCCCGGCCTGCTCCCCCCGTCCCTGGGGTAGGCCAAGGTTCCGCAAGTGGATCAAGGCCTCGAAAGACCATCCAGTGCAGACGGATATACGGTCCCTAACACTGTCGAGAGGGGGATCCTGAGTTTGGCGGTTGGGAGTTACTGCTGTCGTGAGATCGGGGTAGCTCGTGAACCGCAAGCTTTGGTAGTTGCAAAATGAGACTGGATCCTAACGCCCCGGCTTGGGCACCGGGGTTATGCAACAGCAGAGAGCACGGTGAGGGTGGCGGAGTGACCGCACGCCGTGGGGGTATGCCCCAGAGAGAGGACAGGAGAGAGTCCAGAGATTGAGGGCCACACCGCTCCGGGACAAGAAGGCAACTCTATGGGAAACAATACCCGAGGAAACTATCACGTTAGCCCGAGTGTTCGCAAGAAAATAGCAAAAAAAAAAAAGAGGGGAAGATGGAGGAAAAGGAGGGGTCGGGCGGCGCGTAGGCTAGCTAAGAGAGCAGCGCGCGCCGCGCGAAAGAGACAGCAGGGTCAACTTCTTAGGGTACAACCTGGAATGTGCGGACTTTGGCTGTAAACGGGGCCAATGGATACGGGCGAGCCTACAGCATTCTACACGAGGCAGCGAGACAAGACGTATCGGTGGTAGGAATGCAGGAGACACGGAGACACGGAGGGCAGGTCGAAAGAAATGTGCAGCAGCGGGTTTCCGGGTGTTCTGCTGTGGCACGGAGACTGGTGAAGTCCGTGGTGTGGGGATAGCCGTCAAAGAGTCACTGTGCAAGACATCCACGTTCACTACGGAGTTTATCGACGAACGCCTTATGGCCATGAGGTTTCTGTTGGCAGGCCACCGTGGAGCGGTCAACTTCGTAGCCGCGTATGCTACAACCGAAGCTTCAACCACCGACAGCAAGCGCGTGTTCTGGGGAAAACTTGACAGTCTCGTGCGGAGGATCCCTTCCAAAGAATGTGTGGATGTCCTATTGGACGCCAACGCGCGCACGGGAGATAGGTTTGACGGAGAGGACGGAAGGGTAATAGGAATGTACGGGCATGATGAGCTCAGCGACAATGGCATGCTACTGTTGAATTTCGCAACGGAAAACAGGCTAGCCCTCACGAACACGTTCTTCGAGACACGACTGGGCGGAATATGGCACAGTGTCGGGAAACGATTGCAAGCGCCTTGACTACATCCTGACAAGGCAGGCACATCACGGCCGAGTATCTAACGTGGTTGTCATCCCCCAGCCGGTTCGCCCAGTCAAAGCAGACTCACCACAACCTCGGTGGCAGGCTTGCCCACAACCGTGTAGTCCGGACTAAACCGAAACAGCAGCTATTCAACCGACGGGAATTGCAGTTCGAAGCAGCACGGTGTGCGGTGACTAATCGGTTCCTCCTCAACCTCGACACACGACTGGACGAGCGAACAACCACCGCCGCAGAATTGGCGACCGACGTTACCAATTCTCTCCTCGAAGTAGCGCGGACGACCCTAGGGGAGGAACCGCGGAGACGCCGCACGCAGGAGTGGTGTGAGACCCCAGAGACGAGAGCAGCGCTGGAGCAGGCCCTTACCAAACGGCGGGAAGCGCGCCGGGCGATGAGGGGCAACTGGAACTCAGCAACGTGGAGAGTTCTCAAAGCAGCGTGTAAGGGAGTGGCTACAGCAGTCGAAACGGGCATTTATGCCCATGTGGACGGATATGTGACTGAACTCGAAGCAATCTACAAAGATCGCGACATGAGAGGACCTCAAGATATCAGTGGGCCTCAGCGGGAGACAAGCGGGGGGACAGCAGTTCGTCGCGGATGAGAACGGCGTGTTGCTCCGGAACAGGGACGATATCCTCCAACGGTGGGCGAGATTCTTCAGCACCCTACTCAACACCAAACCCCCCACCCTGAACCCAGACATCATCGAACGAGTGACGCAGCGGCCAGCGACACCTGACACTCAACGGTTGGGAGAGGTGCCAGAACTCGAGGAGGTGGCACGGGCAGCGAAAGGCCTCAAGAACTGGAAGGCACCCGGCCATGACTCCCTCCCTGCCGAGTTGCTCAAGATCGATGACGACGAACCCTTTGTCCTGGGGCACCTCCATACCATCCTCGTCAAGGTGTGGAACGGAGGAGATATCCCGCGAGAGTGGAAGGATGCAACCATCAAGGCGCTGTACAAGAAGGGTGACCGGTCCAACTGTAACAACTACAGGGGGATTTCGCTACATCTCACGTAGGCAAGGTCCCCATCAAGATCATCACCAACCGTCTAAGCGCCTTCTGCGAAGCCAACAACATCCTCCCGGAGCAACAGCGCGGATTTCGACCCGGGCGATCCACCATCGACATGCTGTTCGTCGTGCGCCGCCTCCAGGAGCTGGGGCGGAGAAAGAAAATACCGCTCTACATGTGCTTCGTCGACTTGAAGAAGGTGTATGACCGAGAGATGCTATGGAAGGTGCTGGCCAGGGCCGGGATTCCCGCGAAGCTAATCAAAGTCATCCGCCAATTCCACGATGGAATGCGGGCCCGGGTGCGCATGGACGACGGAGAACTATCGGACTGGTTCTTCGTCACACAGGGCGTGCGACAAGGATGTGTGCTATCCCCACTGCTGTTAACATCTTCTTCGCCGAGGTCCTCGAGGTCGTCTTTATCCGATTCAGCGAGGATGATGTTGTTCTGCGGAACCTGGTGTGCTTGGAGGAGGGGAAGAGAGAAGCGGGGGGGGGGGAGGAGACACCCCTTGACCGAGTACGGAGGGCGGTATGGGGGATGCTGTATGCCGATGATGCCGGCGTCGTATCGAGGTCTGCAGAAGGACTGGCGAGAATGATGACCATCATCGTTGAGGTGTTCGGAGAGTTCGGGCTAACGGTGTCGGAGAAGAAGACGGAGACGCTCCTGATGCGCGCGAAGGACAAGTCGACTACATCATCGCACCCCCCCCCGCCTCCACCGCTGACCATCGAAGCCGCGGGACAGAAATACGCCAAGACGACCGAGTTCCGGTACCTCGGTGGCCTCGTCAACGAACATGGCGACCTCACCCGGGAGATCAACTACAGGAGCAGAGGGGCATGGGCGTGCCTCAGGCGATATGGCCAGGAGCTCTTCGACAGACCGAAAGCGCCATTCCGACTCAAGATCCGCCTCCTCCAGGCGGAGGCGATGGAGGCACTGCTGTACGGCTGCATGACATGGTCACCACTCAGCGGCCACTATCAGACGCTGCGGTCGACACACCACCGACTGCTCGTTCGAGTTATCGGGTACAAGCGCAAGAAAGACACCTACCGGCAGCTCTCTTACGCCCAGACCCTGAAGAGGGTCGAATGCCAGAGCGTTGAAGCCACGACCCGACAACGACGCCTACTGTTCGCGGAAGAACTGGCAAGGCAGCCGGACGGGCGACTCCCGAAACGACTGATGCTCGGCGAACTGGCGGGGGGAGAGAAGCGACGTAGGGGGGGGCAGGAACAGAATGGCCGAAGTGTGTGCTCGACGACCTGAAGGCATTCGGGGCCGACCACGGATCTACGAAAACCGATCCTGTTGTCTCGGAATCCCGGTACCGAGAGACACGGCACCGAAGTTAAAGTGGACGGAAGCCGCGAAGGTGGAGGGGGGAGTACCCTGGCATGCGGCGGTGCTGCAGGGAGCTGAGAGGTTCATGACCGCCTGGCACGAGAAGGAAGAAGAGGCCAGCCGATAACGAGCGCTCAAACGAAACCACAAGCCAACAACCAATGGGGCGGGAGGGGGGCACGAGACGGACGAGATGGCGAGGGAAGAAAGCAAACGAGAAGAGACGGACCGAGTGGCACGATACGTGCCGGATTGAATTTCTTTTAGCCAATTCCCCCCCCCCAACACTGCACCATTGCACCAACCCCCCAGTAGCGATGACGTACCATTTACAATGTATCGCTGGTTGGTGGCCATGTTTGCGTGTTTGCTTGTTCGTTAGTGGTCTCTCCACCGTGTGCCTGTTTCTGCCTCATACTTCTTGTTATTTTCGGCCTGGTCCCTTTTTGTCCTCGCTCTTTTTCATTTTATTTCATTATATTTTCATTTTCTGTTTTTCTTGCTAACGGTTTCCTTTTTATTTTATTCTTTCTCTTTTTCCTCTTTTTCTCTCTTTTTGTTCCTCTCTTTTTCTGTGCCAGATGGCCTTGTCTTTGCTTGCGTTGTGAAGTACCAAGATTGAACCAAGGGGGTGTACCTCTTTCTCTCCGGCCCACGATAGTGACTCCTAGTCTCAGTTGATACCTCGCATAGCGCGCAGAGGGAGTGGAGGACTCCAGAATATCTGTCGTTGATTTCTATTGACTTGCGGACCCCTCGGGGCCAGTTTGTTTGAGTGTACCTTTTTAGGGTAAGTTAACCTGTGACCACGGGAATCGACAGCGTCGAGTGTTTGATCAGTACGGACATAGTCTACGAAGGTACTGGGTAGAGAGAGATCGGAACGGTTTTGAATGTGAAGACAACAACAACAACAACAACAACAACAACAACAACAACAACAACAACAAGTACACACACACGGCAGTTATGATGTACCAGGTAGTATGCAGAGTTGCTCGGTTTCCAACCCGGGTTGAGACAGAGGAAACACTCAGTAACCTAAACACGCAACACCGCTGGGGGGGCAACACCGCATTGGCCAGGGAAGGGAGCCACAAACACAGCTCGTGGCGGATATCATCGCCACTGCTGTTGGTTTGGCGTGTGGGGAGAGGGATCATCGTTAAACGAAACCTGTGCGCCTGGGGCCAGAAATCTAAACGAACGCGCTCTGATAATCCCAGCGGAGACAGACTCGGCGTTTTTTTTGTGCAGGCTGTGACAAACGCTTGCGTTTCTGAGTGAACTACAGCCTCCTCGTCGGTGTTAATCTTCACACAAGACGGAGCATGGACACAGCTCGTGGCGGATACCTTCGTTATCCCTGTTATTTTCGTGTGTCAGGAGGGGGATGGCCCGGAAACAAAACTGCTGCTGCCCAAGGGGCAAAAAAGAAGAGAGCCTTTTTAGTGCCCAGCGCCATCCATGGCGTTTTCCCGCAGCATGCCTGCCGAATAGAAGTAAATAGAGAGATGGGAGTCATTGCCATTACAGCAAAGCAGAAGCACTACAAGTGCATTCGTGTAAGCTATGCAATACCTATGTTCATTTGTGTCGGTGTCAGTGCTGCTGTTAGGTGCCGATCGTTCGAGGTCCCAGCTCGGAGGTTCTGCTGTTGTGTTGCGAGGCGAGCATGCTCCCCCGCTGTTGATTTATCTGGAGTATGCATACCATATTTTCATGTTTTCAAGAAACTTCCAGGTGACGCGGATACAAAGTCGTCGAAGATCCGTTCGAAAATGAGACTATTCCGCTAAGGAGGCACTTGAATTGCGCGTGCTGGGTGCTGCGTTGCTGCCTGGAACACAGAGTGTCTCGCACCTTGCACAGCACCGCAGATAGACTACTGCAAGGTATTGAGTCGTCACCCGCGGCTCATTAGTGCACATCAGAAAAATGAGCAGCAGTGGCCCAAGCTTGAGAGGTCAAAATCAGGTAAACCCGATCCGAACACGGCCATTATGGGGTACCCATGTGTTACGCAGCTGGCAGCGCCCTCCACCATCTCATTGGCGGACCCCCGCCCCTACCCGGCCCTGACCATTCCCGCCGGGTGCACCCGATCTTGCCAACTCACTCACCGGATTTTACTCTCCCCTATCCGAAAATGGGTGGGTTCTTCAACCAACAGCCCTGTTCTGGGTTGGAAGCGACGCGCTGCAAAGCTCGTGTTAGTAAACTTGATCGACTTCACTGTCGACGTCGCGAGGGAAGGAATTGCTGAACCCTTCTCGCGATAGAAATACCGCAGGAGGTAGGTGGGGACAAAACGAGATAAAATGAAGAATAAAACAGGCGTGAGTACTCCCTCCTGTGTGACCCCGAACGGTGCGTCTAGCTAGTTGTAGTGTCAAGTACGCTGAGAAGTGTAAGTGCACATACGCGGCGAACGTGTAGTGTGCACCGAAGAGGAGTAAGCAGGGGGCATGTCGCCCCGGTGGTCTAGTTGGTACCCTCGACACCTTCTAGAGGTCAGGTGAGGGGTTCAAATCCCGGCGTAAGCGAGCTTATCTTGCAAAGAAAGTGAGTTTTTCTCTCGCTTCCGCTCCTGGCATAGTGGATAGCGCTAGTTCGTGTGTACACCGAGGGAAGAGAGTGCTGAACTCTTCTCGCATTAAAAATCGAAGGCAAACTACCGCAGGAGGGGAGGGTAGAGAGGGGCTCTTCTGTGTGACCACGGGTTGGAGTAAGCGGCACTAGTGCTGTGAGCGCTGATTTGAAGTGAAGACAAAAAAAAAAAAAAAAAGCAGGGGGCGCCAGAGATGGGACGAGAAAAAAAAAATGCAAGAGCAGACCATGCTCACGAACACACGTCAGCAACGCGCCCCGCACCCGAATTCCGAGACGCTTCCGACGGCGGGCGGAGGCGGACACACCGCCGTGTGCACCCGATCTCGCTCGTTTCTCGTTTCGGAGAGAGAAGGCCAGGCGGCGGACGGATACCTGTGCGGCAGAAGAGGTCTCTATCTTCACATGAGATTTCTGCTGACTGTGGTGGGTCGGACGTGCCGTCTCCTACTGACCCATATTCACCCAGACTTTCATTCACACACCTTTGTTTACGATCTGCATGAACGTAACAATAAACCGCAGTCATTCGATACGTGTGTACACCACACGTGCTATTGTGTACACATCCATACGACGTACCTCGCTGGACCAAATATAATGTGCAAAGCATCCACGAGAACATGCAACATGAAGTCACAAACGTTCAACCATATATTGTTCCAGACTGTTGCCCCAATTTCTTCAAAGACCACCAAAGTTCCAGTAAATGATTGCATGTCTCGGGGATGCCGTGCACATAGACTACATGTGGTCGCCGTAAGTTGCGTCGTGTCGATGTGTACACAACAGCAAAGATAGGGACTAAGCACGTGTAGTGTACATTCGTATCGCATGTTCTGCTGTAACATGGTTGTGTTCATGCATCGTACATCGTACACAAACGGTGTGCAAAAGAAAGTCTGGGTGAAATGCGGTCCGGGTCAGTAGGAGAAGGAGGCATTGTCTTACTGTGTTCAACGAAGAAGGAAACACGTATGTATGTATGAAACAACCAATCAATGACGAATCACATCAACCATCGAACACGTTACATGCAGTAGATTTGCAGCGAATGAGCACCACCTTTTTACCCATCACAACCACCGAGGGAAGAGAGTGCTGAACTCTTCTCGCATTAAAAATCGAAGGCAAAGTACCGCAGGAGGGGAGGGTAGAGAGAGGGGCTCTTCTGTGTGACCACGGGTTGGAATAAACGGCACTAGTGCTGTGAGCGAATATTTGAAGTGAAGAACAAAAAAAAAACAAAAAACAAAAAAACACCCCAACCAACCTGTTTTGACCCCACCTCCCCCTCCACTGCTGCCCTAAACATCGGCCATCAACACCACAACCCCCCCACCAAGACATGAGCGATGAACGGCTCCTGCCACCATCCCATAGCATGCACCATACGACATAAATTAGGACGCGGGTATGGATGAACGGTTGTTGCCATCATCCCTTGGCATACGGCGTAAGACACAAAAATAAGTAGCAGTCGTGGCTCGGACGTGTAAGGTAACAAGAGGAGGCCCCGATATAAGAAGGTCGAACCCGGTTGTCACGGACTCGATCCGCTACAAGTAGACCGGACCGGATCACCCCACTGTAGAGGGGGTTGACCCCACTATACAGGGGGAGGTTGATCCCACTGGGGGGCTGTCAGTTTGGGACTGCTGTCCTTTCACTCACACATAACACATTCCTCACAACAAACGCGGCAGGAATAGAAAGAGGAGCTGCCACAAAATATTAGGCAATTTTGGGGGAACTGGTGGGAAAATGCATAGGAGGATGCAAGGATAATGAGAGCGCTCCAGAAACGAACACACGCGTGTGTGCGCAAAGTAACAACCTTGGTACGCACGTTCCTCTGATGCTACCGTCTCTATCTTAAATCTGGAGAGTAGCTTAGCCTCCCCACAACGCCCCCTCACGGGGTACCAGATCGTGTGGCCTTTTTAAGCATTTTCTGTGTTCCATTGCACTGAGACTGGCGCACATTCATTCAGCTAGTTGGCGCTGTCGTGCTGACCCGAGTGGGCCTCTTGCGTTGTCTTTTCATTTCAGCGGTCCCCAACAACCACCAACGTCATTTTCAACCAACAACAAAGAACATTTACTTTTCTCGACAACACTGGTACTTTTCGAGCGACTTATTGCGGCGGTGAAATATGGGGCCAGTTTTTTCAAGCAGCGGTGCGGCGTTGTTACCCGCCGTCTCGTCAAGAGTTTTCCACACTCACTAGTACAGTATTGTACAATCGGTGGATTTGCACATCCTCTTCGATTGTGCGGAGGAATCGAAATCGGTTCCAGGGTGTGTGGTTTGTTTGGGGGTGTACAGTAGGAATCATATCTCGACTCACATTTCGATATAAGAATACAAGAAGAATCGGATCTACCCAAATCCGACCTGAAATGGCCTGCGTGTCTTGACGGCAGATGTGCCTAATGGAAACGAATCATCCCTGTATTCCACCTCCAAGAACCCGAGAGGTCCGCTGCTTGCCAACTGCCAGTAGATGGCTGTTGTGACGTGCTGTTGTGACGTGGCCACACCACATGGGGAGCTATCGCTCCTGAGAAGCACACACCAAAACGTGTACATGGGCCTCTGTGCGGTTCTGACACAATTCCTATGCATGTGAGCCTTTGAATCGAGCCTCGTCCAACGGAAAAGCCGTCAATTCGTCTGTGCACTGAGGTTCGACAACCAACGGGAGATTGCCCCCACAGACCACACGTTTTTTTTGGGCGCCAGTCACGTGCAACAGCGCTGATGCGCAGTCACCCTCCCTTTGGATTGGCTTTTTGTGCTCCCTCCCTCGTCTGTGTTCGGCGGTGGATGGAGTTCGTGTGGATGGAGGCAGGTGGGTACGCGCCGTGCATGCGAGTAGACCGTGGTCCCGCAACTATGTATGGTGGCGGTTAACCCAAATCGGGATTCGATTTAAAGATGAAGATTTCACCATTTTTCAAAACCCGATTTGGGTTGGGGTCATCCTGTTTTAAGTCCGAAAGAAGAGTGGACCGGTGGAATAACTGTTGTTCGGCCAATCAACAAGAGAGTTCTTTGGATCTTGCGGTCTATAACCAAATCTGAATGATGTGAAATCGAGATATGACTGCTGGCCCTTACGTCATGTCACCTATTCAAGTGCGTGCGGGAACAGAATTGCACGCATTTGCCATCAAATGCCATATATATGCACCAACTTGTATGCACGAATGAATACATATGCAATTCAATTATATATACATACGCACCTGCCCAGAGGAGTTGCAGATTATGTTGAATCTATCGTCAACACCTCAAGCAGACGGGATACCTCAATATGTCGACTGCAAGAGAGCGAGAAAGATCCCACATGTATCGGCGCTGCGTTCAACCGTTGCGTGCGCGTTTTGCGAAACAAAAACAATGCGCAATTCATTTCTTGCGCAGCAACTATTGGAGGGTACGCCGGGTCGTAGGGAACACGGAGGTCGGCACAGCATGGTGTATGCAAAGAGCGAAAGCTTGCCATTCCTGTGCCATTCATTCATGTGTTCTGTCTCGACTCCACTCAGCTCATCAGCTCATTAGGAACAATAGCCAGCCAGTCGGCACTAACAGTCTGCGATCCTTCTACAACTCTCATGGTCATGATGAGGAGGGTCAAGCTCGGACGCTGGTGCGACTCACCCCTTCCTTCTCTAGGCGTCTTCGAGCGGTCCCAAACATGTTTCTCGGGGTGCGATGGATATGTATCTCGGAACCACGACCGGTGCAGTGGGGTAAGTGCGTGGCATGGTGGGTGGCTCAAAACTCAATCATTGCACTGAGCGGCACCGTAAATATTCAGCGACACATGTTTTCAACACATGCGCATACCCGTCTTATTATATGTCTTGAAATCCCAGCCGGAGCGCCCCTTTCACGCACAAAACTTGCGCAGCAGTGTTACGCAGCACAGCAGTAGGGAGGAGAGGCAATGGCCGCCATCCAGGAACACGAATCCGGGGGCTTGGGAGTGATACGTGTAGAGCCCATTGGAATCAAGCTGGGCGCCACAGGTGCGTTTGTGTGGCGTGCAATGATATGTGCGTAAGTCTAGTTCCGTCACCATTGTTATGGCACGGCCAAAATAGGTGACAAATACGACAAATACATGCATCAAGTCATGTCAACCAAGGAGGAAGACTGCGTGACAACCTCCTATCGTTTTGATGTACAGGAATGAATCACGCACCCGATACGTGTTCTGGTACATACATGGAGGTAGACATGTGAGCGTGCTTGACCATGGTTATTCGGATTCGGGCTTTATGCCGAGGCAGGTGCCCTTCTGTTCAGTGCGCGTATTATCCAGTGATCGTGTGTGCTTGGGATCTGTGTGAGTTGGCTTGGAAAAGCGGTACAGAGGGGGGGTATGGTGCAGGTTGAATAGTGCAGGTGCCCGGTATAGTGCAGGTCAAATCTCTGGACACAGACAGTGCCCTCAATAGTGCAGGTCCTGCACTTAGAGGTCGGTCCCGCAATAGTGCATGTTGGGCACCGCGGTGCCCCGCAATAGTGCAGGTTGGGCACACACAAAGACCAACACAACAATCAAGGGGGGAATCATGGCGTGCAAGAGAGCAAGATCTTCGAGCCAGATGACCGTCACCACAACAAACGACGCATGGCCCAAGAAGAACTGCAAAAATGCAATTGGTGTGCAAAGGATGACGACAATGATGACGGCGGTGAAGCAAGGAGGATGATGATGTCTAAAACAAACTAGAGTGCAAGGTAGCAGCCTTGGTAGATGCGTGCAGTTCTCTTCTGCTGCTACCGTTTCTGTCTTTCGTTCGGAGAATAGCGTAGTTTCCCCATGCCGCCTCTTGTGTTTTTAACCGCACTGAGACTGACGTATTTTCATTGGTCGGCCGGTTAGCGCGGTCGATGCTATAACCCCATAACTTGCTTTTTTTTAAAGCGAAGAACCAAGACCAGAATAAGAACCAAAAATAAAAGTACCGACAACAACTAACCCCTAAACCACCAGCTAATGCAACTAACCAAAGAGTAATAAAGACACACACACGCACACACATGGACTTCCACCAGGGCCAATCTGTTGGGATCTCTGCGACAACAATAATAGCAATAAAGGTAATTATTTTGGGAGTGACGGAGGCGAAGGAAAGGGAAAGGGAAGAAAGGAGGACGAAGACGGCGATGGAGGAGGAAAACATGGAGGAGAGGAAGAGAGCAAAGGGTTTGAGCCAGATGACCTTCCCCAAAACGAAAGACGCAGGGCTAGGGAAGAACTACCAAAAGATTGTTGTCGAATGATGATCAGAATGGTGGTAGCGAAAGCAAGGAGGATAATGGTGAAAGTACTCCTAAACGAACTCGAGCACAAGGTAATAGCCTTGGTAGACGCGTGTAGGTTTCCTCTGTTGCTACCGTTTCTGTCTTTGATCCGACGGATAGTTTAGCCTCCCCCATGCTGCCCCCTCACGGGGTCCCAGTTCATGGCAGATAGAAGTGTGTTTTCAACCGCACTAAGTCTGACGTCTTTTTATTGGTCAGCCGGTTAGCGCGGTCGATGCAACTAATAAAAACACACACGGACAGCGGACAAAGCAACACAGAAACAAGGGTACACGTGCGGCTGCAGACCCGAAGAGGAGCGCTACGCGGAGGCGCACCATGCCTTTCGCGGACGTGATGCGGCGATGATAGCAGCGCATTCCGCTACGCGGGTGCGCCAGGCAGATATGAGGGAATTTTTCGCGTAGTGCAGGCGGGGGGTCAGCGATAGCGTCGTGGTTGTTTGTTTTCTTGCAGTGCGCTTCCTGTCGTGTTTTTTTTTGTTTGTTTTTTCTTGCGACATCGAAGGAGGGCAACGAGGACTGAGACGTAGCTTCGTTAGCTACGTATTAATGTAGAAGGGTTGGTTCGCGCGACAGCAGTTCAGAGTGTCCAGTATACGAGTGCTGAGGCAGGAAGAAAATAACGGTGGAACATTTTTCTACAACAGCTCTGTGTGTGCGACAGGGGGAACCACAAGCGTCGCGAGACAGTCTGCCCACGCCCATGCTAGGACAGGGCCCAGTACTACTGCAAATCGATCAATTTCGTATCCAGTTAGTCCCGCAAAGCGTGAGCGCCACACCATGAAGTCAAACATCTCCTCAATAGTGCAGGACCTGCACTATTGGGGGATATTCGAAACCTCAATAGTGCAGAACCTGCACTCTTCGGAGTAGGGCAGGTGCCCGATATAGTGCAGGTAAAATCTCTGGACACACCCCTGGACTATACCGGGGCCCCTCTATAGTCTAATCAAGAGAAAAGAGGACAACGAAAGCAACAACAACCTGCACCTGTGGTCGGACAAGAGACCTGATACAGCACAAAGGTAATTGATTCTGAAGAAAGGGGTCAAACCTCACTACGTCCGGGTTTCAGAATCATAAACTGTCGGGTGTGTGTGTTTGGTTTGTTGCATGTGGCTTAACCGTAGTGTGTGTGTGAGTTATTATATGTTGCATGTGGCTTCGGCGGTTTCTTATTGGGTGAATCTACTGCAATCAGGGTGGCCCTTGTCAGACCACTATTCCGCCGAAAGTCGAAAATCGAAAATCGAAAATGGCACTGATTGGACAGGGCTCCAGTGCTCCGCCGCCGGGTTTTCGATCTGGAGGTAATTGTCCCGAATTTTCTCCGGTATGGCAAATCAAAAACGAGCACGAACAGACTCGACATCGAAAATCGAAAGCGTGAACAGGAACAAAAAGTTGCTTGGCAGCTGCTTGCCAGGCTCTCTGAAAGTCGTACATGCCGTCATTTCGATACTCGTCAAGCCGCCTACAGACTGCTTGGCGATGCAAGTAATAGCTTGACAGAGAGCTGGCATACAGCAGAGCACGGTGCACTTTCATTGAGCGAAATCTGCTCCAAGTTGAGAGAGACAGAGTCATCGCCGTGAAATTATTTCCTTGCCCACGGCAGCTGTTTGGGCTTTGCTACATCAGCATGCAGCATTCAATCACACATTGCTCGCTGAGTTCACAGCGTATCGATGCGAGACCAAGACCCCCCAACCCACCTGATCATCGCCGACATCCGGCACTATCGCTCGCTGTGTGGGATGCCCTGTCACTCTCATGGTCATGGTGTGAATCATTGCAACAGACACGTTTAAGGCCTTTGCCGTGTCACCCACAGTGATTTCCACTTTCGATTTCGATGCATCACGATCGGTGTCCGAGTAGAGCCAACCCGAAATCGAAATCCGATTTTAGATTTGGAAATATCTGGTGACAAGGGCCACCCTCAGAGAAAAAATCACGGAAAAAAACACGTTTCCGTTTCTTGCGTTGAGATAGACTGAGATACTTTTGCCTATGACGAATCGGATCGATCGGTGAAAACAGCAAGGGGCCAAATAATGCCGCGTGCTCCTTTCATGATACGTTTATTTAATGGCATGATCGGGCAGGCGCACCGCGGGCGCTGCAGCATCACTGAGGACGCTAGCAACACCTGCCCGACTCACGTCCAGGTCTACTGCAGACATAACCCAGCGGCAGAAGCCAGGTTCAGTCCGTTCTTGTACAAGCCGAGACATTGCATGGCCCCCTCGTCTTCAACTGCTGCTGTTGATACTCGGGAATGTTTGTCAATTACATGACAAACACGGGAAAACTAGAACGAGTACAGCAGCAGCGTCAAGACCTCCAACGCGCTGATTCTTTTGACTGTCTATATGATATTCTCTCCCAGCACTGTTCTGCTTCGAGGGTATTGGGGGCTCGCGTGCTGCTCAAGAAGGTGCGTGAGAGACGTGTGCCACCTCGCCAATCTGCCGTTTGACACAATGCAGTGAGATGGCCAGCTTTTGGTCGGAGACAGCAACACAAATCCACGGCACCACGTAGCAGTAGAGCAACAGGGCCTCCGACATTCTAAATATTTCGGATTTGTCATTTAATTGATGCTGGTCCTCAGCGCCGCTGCCGCCCTACGATTGTTGAACTCGTTTACCTTTCGACAGGTGGTGGCCAAAGGAGGGGGGCGCAGAAGCGATAAATGAGACGGCAAACGGAAGAAATTGCAACCAACACCCAGGTGGCGACACTCGGCCCTGCTCTTGTTGCTGAAAGCAGCAGGCTGGATGGACGGGGTCTTCATGAGTGCGGTGTCCTTTCTGTCGGGTGCTTCTCTTTGTGCGTTTTCCGCTGCTCTATGGTGAGTAAAACCAAGTCAAACTGTTGTATGTCAAACAAAGCGCGAAGGAAACGTATATCTTGGTACGCACATTCTCCCGGCAAAGGTATTGGAGGGTACTTTTGCCGAGTCTCGCCAATCTCGAGCGAGTCGCATTGGCCCGAAAGCAGCGTTGTCCCCCGGGTAACCCCGGCAGTACTGTAGTACGCTTGAATGCCCTCGCCGGAAGAAATGTCTGTTCTTGCTTTCTCGTTTCGGATTGTTGATCGTACACGGGTGATATGATCATGATACAGCAACCGAGTGTGGTTACTGTATCAGCGCCTAGGTGACCACACTCGGACCCGCGTCAACCGGCGTACCCGATGACAACACACGGAGCGGCTGTTTGCCACTGGCAAACTTGTTCTTCCCAAAAATTTACATTGCACGTAACTATTACTGCTGTTGGGTAACACATTATTAAGCGGCATAGAGACATCTGGACAGACGACGGTGTTTTCCGGCCAACCCAAGGCGACAAAGCGCCAATCCATGCACCGCATGATCATCAGGAAATACCCCATGCACCCAAGCGAATACACATGTGCCACGAGGCTATGAACGTTGAGGCACACACAAACAGCGCCGGGAGGATTGCACAATGTTGCATAGATCAAGCTGCTGTAACACCACGTGGCAGCAACGGCGGTATCCAACGGCTGTCTTTGAGGCAAACCATGGACGGACATGACCACCAGTACATTAGTTGTGAGCTGAAACAAGGCACACAGCGCACGATACGTGTTCCACCCAGAAGCCAGGAGTGCGTAACGATATCCTGCCGGCAGCCGACAGCGATCTGTTTCTGACCTCCGACGGGTTTACCCGCAGAGAGGCAACTACAACTCCCGATCTTGACAACACAACACGCAGCAGTTCAGCAGCTCCGCACCTCGCACCTGCTGTCTTGTTAGGTACTTTGCCGAACCCGGATCCTATGTGTACGTGCACTCGCCATCGCGCTCCACGGGTTGGCTCCGCCGACCACAGCCACACTCACCCGCATTATGCCGGTCGAAAGACCCTCGCTGCCTTAGCGCCCACACGGAAACACATCGACTACTCTGTACCCACCGCTCCCGGGTTCTCCGCTACACCCACTACACATTATTATTTTTCTTAATATGACACAACGAATCCATCTCATTATTGTCTACCATGAACATGTATGCACAGGACTCTTTAAGGAATGGTCAAAAGTAGGCCTCGCAAAGGAATGCTATGATAGACCTCACAAATACCTCTCGACTGCACTGCAGCAGCCTCACACACTCTTGCTTTTGTGGGGCAGACCAGCAAGAGTGCACACCCCACGGTCTCAGATACACGCCACGGTGCTTTATGCTGATTGGCCAAGATGCGCCGCTATTCCGAACCCCCAGATCTCCGGAGACTGCTGCCTGCCGCAACGTGTACCAAAACAAGCCTGAAGGACACCAGCCAGCAGCAGCAGCAGCATGAGCTTGAGTCCGTACGCCCGTCCTCTCCCGTATGGAGGGTGGGCTCTGTCCTTGACCATCTTGCTAGGAGGATTCTTTTGGGTCAGGGTGGAAGGAATTTCGGCAGCAGGCAGCAGCAGCAGAGATGGCCAAGCAAACAGGAGACAGACACAGGAGGGTGACGAGGAGGAACAGCGCGAAGAAACAAGCTCAGCACACCGCACGTCCTCCTCCGCGTACCAGACAGACCAGGAGGTGCGCGTCGTCAGAGATAGCCGTGCCTATGCTTTATCCAGGAATAGACTTGTGTGGGAGGTGCCGCCTGTTACCCGCTTTGTCTCCACTACAGCTGTTGGTTCGATAGTCAAACGTGCCTCTTCCGCAATCTCCTCTGCTTCTCCAAGTCACCCCACACCCCAAACACCACGAAACCGCGAAAGATCCTGTACGAAGACATTGCGATACAGTATTATCGAGTGTGTTGTCTTACGTTGATGTTGTATAAATCTGCTTAAAAGACTGATGCAGGGTTCTTGGGTATCTACACTTTTCCATCAACTTGCACTCAACCGATACAGCACTAGTCTACAGCTGTTCGTCTTCAAAACATGCAGGGTACAGCACTACAGTACATTACCGTACTCGGGAAATTACAAGATGTACGGATCATACTGCTGTACATGAAGACATTTTGCGACCTCTACCATCGTGCGTTGGATGGGACATCTGTGTACCGCTGCATAGAAAAGTCGCTACTGTAGCATGCAAGCACAGAGAGGGTGGACGGTCAATCAATCCTTCGACGGGGTTTGTGTTATTCCGATCCTGGAATGCAATGCAGCAGCATAGATAACCCCCTCCAATTTCACCATCAGGTTCTACAATCGACCTATTGGGCTCATTCCGTCACCGGCTTCTGACGCAGCGTACTGCGTGTGTAAAGAAGGCGGCTGGTTGTTTCTGGATCCTATCCGCCAAACCGACCACAGGAGTTCCGATCATATGCTGGTGCAACTTTGTGTGTGGTTGTTTTCGTACCGCGCAACGCGCGGTCCGACCTGGGTTGTGCATGTACAGCTGGCAAGCAAAAACAGCTGCGCAAACTTGTTTTGATTGTATGCATACTTTAGTTGCTCTTTTCCTGCATCGGTCTGCGCGGCAAACACACAGGCGGACCGAGCACACCAGCAGCAGAAATCGAGGCGAAGATACAGCAACCAGAGCAGCTTGTTCGCGAGAGTACGACCCACGCCATCGTCGCTAACGCCGCCATTACCGTGGCAAACGACAGCAGCAGAGGTAGATGGGGAGGAAACATATATTCGCAGACATGCAGCACAAGCAGCTTTGTCGGGATTTTGCGCCGCGACTGCGGCCGCTGCTGCCTCCAGCGCGACCCGAAAGTCGCACTTCAACCACGTGGTTGAACCCACAGACCGTTGGCGCTTGGAGAGAGAAGCGTTTAGGGTAAGGTGCACGAACACGTTGGCCGGGAGTTGGCGAGGATGGCTACACAAGCTGCAACTTTACTGGCGGTCGTTGCCGAAGCAGAGGAAAGAGGCAGCGTAATTTAGAGCGGCGGCAGATGCCGGGGCAGGGCCCGGCGTCGACCTACAGCAGTAGCGAGTGGCACTTCATGTGGTTGTGCTTGTCCGCCCGAGGTCGCAGAAAGAAGTCATCAAGGGGTACAACGATGACGAGAGCAGCATCAGCTGTGTGGTCCCCAGAATCCGGTGCATTCTAGAACTGTGAAATTTGTGGACATTTGAGGTGAATTTTGAGTGCGAAAAGTATTGGATTTGATGTTTCGTCCCCTCCCCTCCTGGGCGACAATTCTGAAGCCCGATAGGGATTCAGTTTCTGTCAGCGGAATTTTCAGACCTACACTCGATTTTGACCCCCTCGTTTTTGGCCCAAGGTACGCCGCATTTTCGTTTTCACTTGGTTTTAGACTGGGGGATCTCCAGTTCTCTCAAAGAAACTTGATTTTCTCCCATCGATGTTCTCGAGATTCCTCTATCGGACTTCCGAGTGACGTGGAAGAGGTGTGTATGCTGCCCCCGTCCGGCTCTCCTCCAAGTTTCGTGCAAAACCGATGGGCATTTTTAAGAAACAAACGTGTCTCTCCATCTATATGATTTGTGCGCAGATCTCCTCGGTGACACAACTAACCGACACGCATATTTTTTGTATCCCCACAGGAACCGCTCCACGGCGCCAGGGTTTAGACTCGAAGGCGTGGACAAGCGGGCGGAAACTATACGGCCAACTCCCGGAAAACAGTGAATAGCACCCGAAAACCACCAGCAGAAAGACCTCTCTCTCTGTTGTTCACAACAATGCACACCCACTGCCTCTACAGATACCGCGGCCTCTGCTACACATGCTACCATACGTTTTTTTCACGCATGGGTCTCCATGATGTCGAGGGACTGCGGACGGCACGTTTACCCAGATATGTTTCTTCATAACTGCTTCTACGACCACAGCTTCGCGATTTCATGTAGTATGCGGAACACGAGTTGACAACCATGAACGTTGTACGTTGATTTTTAGGGATTCAATCGCCTCAAAGCCTCACGGGCAGGTATCCGATCTCCACGTTACTTCTCGCTGGACCACTCCTCGTTCCGCGATATCTCCGCCTGATGCTAAGGCCGTCGCGCCTCCAATCCGCAACGAGTGCAACGAGTACTCCTGAGGGTTTCGCCCCGAGTTCGCAACCACTTCTCTGAGCCCGAGAGAGCAGCGCCATACTTAGGTACTCTCACTGTTTTCCCACAACGGTACGAAGCCAACGGTGCGGAGTCAGGTAACGTCGTATGTCATGATAATAGCGCCACCATAAGAGCGACTGCGCCGCGGCTTACTCTCGCAACTGACTGTGGTTCGGTGACTTCGACTCGCATTGTATGAACCCTAACGTTCCCTTTCTGCTCTTGATCTGCCTTGTGCCCTCAAAATTAAACCTCAGTTAACGCAATGAGGCCCATATAGTCTGTACCACTACAACGCGATAAAAGAACCTGGGTTGTCTTGAACCCTCGCCCCTGGAATACAGCAGTAGATGCCCATCGTTTGTCGGCTCGGCTCAAGAGTGCTCGAGGCTGTCTTTTGGGTACATGGATCTGCGCAACGTGAAGCCGACTAGCGGATATTCGAGGGCGGCTTCGTAGATGGGTCGTCGAGGCTTCGGTGGAGCCAAACCACGAGAAAGATTCCCCTTGAAGCTGCAGCCATTTTTTGTTAGCCTTTCGTTTCGCATAATAGTTGGATATGTCCCCCCTCTGTTTTCCGGCCGTAGTCGATCAACAGCAGTATTCACCAGACGCGTGTCTTTGTGAAGCTGATGCGAAAAGAAGCTACGTACATGCATTCTGGGCTTGTAGAGTCCGGACCCTTTCAGCATGTACAGGGGGGTAGCACACGACATCACATCAGTGTTTCGTAGGCACGCTCGGTTCGTAGACACCACTTCCGCTTGGTCTGCATGTCCAACGACCTCCCAGAAGCCTTACCGACAAAAACCTTGACGTAAATTTGTGTGGGACACGAACTCGTGGACAAAATCATGAAATCTCCCACATGGCGTGTCCTTCGGCCGCGATCATTTCACTTTGGCCACTTACAGCTGGAACTACAACAATTGGTCGAGATGCCCTCCCCTAATTATCATCGCAAGAGATGTACTAATGTACCAACACACGCCCATGTCCTCCACGAAATACAAAGGCGATGTGAAGACCCCCTTTTGCCGGCGAATAATAATCTCTGCTAAATCACTACTATGTAGTACTTGGCAAATGTCGCGCGAATCTGGGAAACCCCGAGTTCGGGTCCGAAAACAACAGCCGTATACGTCAGGTGACACTTCGCGTGTGCCACATGTTCCTTTTTGCCGCATCCACTGCTGCTGTACTACGTTTCGCCACCAACACAATCCTAGAACCTGTGAAGTTACAACCTAGGGCTCACGAGGTTGAAAGTTGAAAACCTGTGAATGCAGCGCGAAGAAAATAACTGGACGACGGCCGTCTGTATAATGATAACATTAACGCCAGGTGCTTAGCTAAGAATCCTACTCTAAAACTCATTGTACTACTCTGTCATCAATATTGGGTTGACCCATAAAAAAAGTGCCACGAAACGAGCCTCGGGGAACAATACGTGGCGGAGCCTTCTGGATCTAGTCTATGCCTGTTGCGGTGATGTTTTCATAAAAGGTCGTTCTGCTACTCCCTCCCCGGCAATTTGGCAACCACAGCCCAACCCTTCGTTCTAATTCAAACCCGTATTGCTCTACTCGGAGACGGGCGTCAGACGCCCACACACGTTTTTCTTCGAATCGAAACATGAAGCCTTGATCTACCAGTGCGCACACGTGCACTCTAGCTTCCCCTTCTGTGTTTGCGCGAACACGAGAAATTCATTCCGGGATATGTGACGCTCGTGCGGTTAACTCATGAAACAAACAAGAAGCCACTCGTCCAGCGAACCCTACTACGCGAAAGGAGAGAGGCTGCCGATGCCCGAACGAACAAATGCTCGTGCCCGCTGCTTAACTAAACCCGTTCTAGTCCGCCGCGGGCGGCGGCTCTTGCCTACTCCTCCTGGCAAGCACCTCCCTCCCCTTCTCCGCACCCCTGTAGTCTCAACCGGTCTGCATAATTGGGATCTGTATCGTCATTTCGTTCGACAGCTCTAGCGCTCCTCCTCAATCCTGCCGAGCCTCACCGATCGGCCATCATCCACCGGTCCGAGGTGCGCCGACTCGATGGAGAGTGACGCCGCTAGGCAGATTGACTTCATCACGGCCTTTTGGACCAGTATGCACAGCCCCGGGTTTTGGTGCTGCGGTCGATCGAGTCGCAAAAATGCACACGAAAAGAGTGCCGGTTGAATGCACAGGAGGGGTGTTCGGCAGGCAGGACAGGAGGGGTGTGCGTGTGCTCATAGTCGTGCATGCCGTAGTCGTTAGACCATTGACCTCGCACCCCTACAAAGCCGCAACGGAGCACGCCGGGTTTCCACCGGACCAGGCTGTCACATCACCAAGCGCGAAGCGCCGTGGGGTATTAGGCGAGTCGCATGAAGGGTGCGCTGCATCCTGCTAGGCATCTTGTGATTGCTTTCTTGCATGTGGATGACAGCTACTAATGACTAAACTTATTTTCTGGTGCTTTCACTTCCAGAGACAGTTGTAAGCACGGTGTAGCTGCCTCGAGGGTGCTTGACCAAGTTTACACAACGAGGTGCGAGCATCCCCTTTGCGCGGAGTGAGGGTTCTCGACCCCATACAACATCATCTACTCAACCACCATTGTAGTTACCGCAAAAATGAACCCAAAGGCAAAAAAAAAAAAACGGTAACTTGGTTGCCGAGCTCACGAAAGTGATCAGCTTGTTTTACAACGTAGTCGCCTAGCGACGAAAACCCAACCCCGATGGCAAACACCGGGGGGATAAAGCGGAAAGGGAGCAGGTCAGGGGGGTACTCGTAGTCGTGCATGCCTTAGTCGTTGGACCATTGACCTCGCATCCCTACAAAGCCGCAACGGAGCACGCCGGGTTCTCACCGGACCAGGCTCTCACATCACCTAGCGCGAAGCGCCGAGAGGTATTCGGCGAGTGGCATGAAGGGTGCGCTGCATCCTGCTAAGGGTGTTCGGCATCTTGTGCTTACTTCCTTGCGTACGGATGGCAGCTGCGCATGAATTAATTTATTTTCTGGTGCTTTCACTTCCTGAGACAGTTGTAAGCACTGTGTAACTGCCTCGAGGGTGCTTGACCATATTAACTCAACGTGGTGCGAGTATCCCCTTTTGCGTGGAGTGACGGTTCTCGACCCCGCTCAACATAATCTACTCAACCACCATCCATGGTTACCCCAACAAACAACAATTTGCAAAAATAAAGCGGTAACCTGGTTGCCGAGCTCACGAAGTCATCGGCTTGTTTTCCGACGTCGTTGCCAAGCGACGAAAACCCAAACCCAGGCGGGGGGGGGCGAAATTGCCGCAAAGGCACACAAAACGACCATGCATGAGGGTATGTCTGACGGAGTCTGCCGCTCGCCAGGGCGAAGTTACCGCCAAATATCAGAAGGACGGTGTTGATCTGAATAAAGGCACCAAAACGCCAAAAGACAGGCCTACCTGCATGGCCGCCATGCCCGTCCTGTCGAGCGTGTGCAGGTGGCACGGCTCCCTGGCGACGGCGCGAAACGCCTGCGGGGTTCTGAGGAAAAAACCCACCTCGCCGAAGGTGCCTCCAGCGCAAACCTTTTGGAGGCGTCTGGGGCCGCACTTTCCGGGGATCTGGGGCACGGGAAGGCATGTTCACCACGGGTAGGGTGTGGTGTTGGGTAGGATGGGGGGGGGGGGGTCTGGGTGTACTCATGTAAAACGCATGGCGTAGTCGTGAGACCATTGACCTCGCGCCCCTACAATACCGGGACGGAGCAATATGCCGGGTTTTCGCCGGCCCAGTCTACATTTCACAAGGATGAACCAGAAGCAGGGCGCGGGGAGGGGGCGTACTCATGTTTTGCATGCCTTCAGTGCATTGACCGCGCGTCCTCGAGAGGACGGGCGGAGCACTATTCCCACAGGACCGGACCACAGAGAGCGGGGGGGGGGGATCCGCTGCTGGGTCAACGTCAGAATACAAGAAGGGTGAAAAAGAGGGTAAGGGAATCTCTGGTTTCGGAAGAGGAACCGCAAGAATGCGAACGGAAAAACCCAACCTACTAGCAGAGCGCTCCTGAAAAGGACGCGTTGTGCTCGAACGACAACAGCAGCATTACGCTTGCGCGGGAGCCCCCACGCTACCACTTGATCTTGTCGTGGGAAGGTGGACAGAAACGCGTTGCGTGCTTGTGTTTGAGGTACAACTCATGAAACCTTGTACAGGCTGTCGTTGTCGCAGAAACATTCGTGACGCCCCCCTCAGCACTCCCTGCGAAAAGCACGGGGGTCCCTAACACAGCAGCACGAAAAGTCTTCCTTCTTCCGCAGGAAACACAGATTCGAAACACACGGCGATCTCTTTGATCTAATGGCGGCGGGCAGCGAGCGACCGAGCGCTTGCAAAGCCCTTGGAAGCGCTCCTCGTTCCTCCGTGCCCGCTGCTGCGGCAGCCGATGCAGCACACGGGTCATCATATATTCATTTTATCCCTCTTGCCAAAAACGTACGACGAAGTTAAAGTTTTCTCAACAGGCAGCCTTGCATGCCGCCCACCTGCAGTTCCACGCTACCGGACCCGATGAAGTAAACCTTCTCGGGCGAGGAGGAAGAAGAGGAAGGGTTGCCGTGGTCAGCCAGCACAGCTCCGGCCGCCACGCGCTCCTGCCGGAAGAAAGATTTGGCCTCCCCAAGCACGCTGCGGACGCTTTCCGGGGCCTGGGGGAGATAGGTGGTACGTCGTTCCGGTCCGGTTTACGGTAACAGTTTCCCGTTTCCCAGACAGATTTTGTTCGTAAACGAAGTGTTCGAGCTAGGAATACGTTCCCATTGCAAGCGATGCCGCTCTTTGCACGCTTCCATACGGTTCGGTTTTCGGTTTTCGGTTTTTCAGGTTTCCGTTTCCCAGTATATTTTCGAGATCCTTGAAACCAATGTGTGAGACAGGAATGTTCCCGTTGCAAACGATGCAACATGCCACACTTGATGCAGGCTCCCGTAGCGCCATTCAGCGAAGGGGGACCAAGCAAACGGTTCATGTTTTGGATATTTGTGGCGGTGGATGACGTCTTGTTCTTGTTCGCTCGGCGTCGTCTTCGTCGTTTTCTACCACGTATGTGCATTCACAGTTCTGTCTGTAAGGCTCGCTCTTTCATGCTCGTTCACGTGGCCAGAGCTCCTCAGAAACACAAAGGTGGGCGGAACGCGCACGAGCAACCGCGCCTGGGAAACCGGCGCCCGTGGCCGAAGAATGCGGGAGCGGAATAAATAAGCTACGTTTTGCTCCAGTCCGAGAAGAGATCGGACACGCCAACGGTAACAGACCTCGAACCGAAACGAAATGAAACGTACACGAGAAACAATGCGCGTCGCGTAAAAGTAGGCCGTTGCGACGTGGGCAGGGCAAAAATTACAAAGGGTTCGTGACCAGCGCCCGAGCTACAAATCACAGTTCCAGAGCTCTTGGTTGGATGCGACCGGGGGAGTAAAAATAAGCAAGTGACAAGAAGGATCCGTTTGAAAGGCATTGTCAGGAAAAAAAAACTCATCGTAGTCACAAGGCACTGCCGCCCGCAGGTCGTAGTCAAGGTCGGCCGGGAATAACAGAGGCCACACAGGGTGAAATCGGCCAGAAGAACGGCGCAAGATGCAAGTAATACCAATCCCAAAAACGTGACCCCCTCAACATGCTGCGCAGCTAAGCGATCAGACCCGCGACTGGTACCAAGCAAGAGAGAAAATCACACCGCACGCTCGAGACACCAAAAGCAAAATCGCCGCACCTGGTAACGGTCAACTTCCAAGTAGTCCTCCAGGATAGACTGCAGAGATCCAACATCTCCGACAACGAGAGGATTGTCCAAGGCTGCACCCGGCGACAGCCAGAGCGGGAGGGGTGGAAATCAGGACGCCGGGGAAGGGGTGAGCTGCCATGAGAACAGCGAATCATGCGCGGAAAGCAAGACGGGTACTGGGCAACGACTGAGTATACGGGGAAGTGGGGCCATGACAAGAGAGGGGGGGAGACACAGGGGGATAAAGAGAGAGGGAGAGAGAGGAGAGAGAACGAAACAGCTACATCTAGACTACCTAACTCCACCCGACGAGCATGACCAACATCAACGTCACCAGCCACTCCTCTCTCTCGAACGCGCGCACCCACAAAGCGAGGCCCAACCATGTCACCCAAGCCCAACTGCGCGCCCCAAAACCCACCCAAACTCCCCTGCCACACCCACTCCTGCCAGCAAGCACACTCAACAACTGTACTTACAATAGTGGCTCCGATGAAAGAGGGTGGTGTCACAAAGGCCCTTGACCCGCTTATTGCGGAGCTCCCGCCCATTTCGGAACATGAGGTTACCCAACTATGCGATAGCGGGTCGAGTCCGTGACACCTCATCCTCCTAAGAGGGTAACGGCTAATATCGGAGCCAGGCGACTGTTTGTACCTCGGTCGGAGATCTGGGTGCTAAACGAGCTTCGTCTCCGTAGAGTTCCGGCGCGGAGGTAGTAGTCCTCGTGGTCCCCGAGAAACACGGCCGTCTCCGCCTCCGCCTCCGGCGCGGCGGCGGCGGGGCGGCCCTGTTCCCCCTCTCCCTCCTCGTTATTGCTCCCGGCCGGCGGCACTCCCCCCCCACCTCCCGCTGGTTCTTCCGTCTTGTGTCGGCCTTGGGCCTGGGTCGTCAGGGCGAGGGGGGGGGGAGTCGTCCCCGCCAAACACGCCTGCTGCTTTTGTTGTCGGAGGAGGGAGCCGCCGAAGGACGGGGAAGCCGTGCCCCCCCCGCCGCGAAGAAGCATCTCTTCCCTCCGCTCGTCCAGCATCATCTCCTCGGACCACTCCAGTGCGGTGTCGAGGCTAGAGTGGTTTGGTGCGTGCGCGTGATGGGGTGGGGGGTGGGGGGGGGGCTCGTTCATTGCAGTGCACTGGGCTACAAAAAACGGACAAGATTGCGATGCGGTGGATAGCTGTTGCTCTCTAGGCTGACTCGTGATAGTTGTTCCGGAGAGGCATCGAACATAATTTTCCGGCTCGCTTCAAAAACCATTTTCTCGGGAAAGGCTTAAGAACACATGCTCTACCGTAATGACCATCAAGAGGAGAGAATAGGAGAGAGAGGGAGAGAGGGAGAGACCAGACAAAGAAGCCCGAAAGAAAAAGCAAACCACACAACGCGAAGAAACAGGCAGGCGCTTCCACCCGTGTCCCTGTAAACACGCGACGCCCCCCCACCAGTACCACAAAACAAGAGCAAACGAGGCATCCCAAGACAGAAACACACCGAACAAAAAACAAAAACGAAGTGAACAACCCCGTACTGCAGCCACCCTCAAAACAGAAAACATCGAGGACACAAACAAGCACGCGACACGCACGCACACACGAACGCATGTACACCGCCTGCCTGCACCTGTTGAACACCGGGTCGTCGTCGGTGATGACCCCGTGAGAGCGAAGGAGCGCCTGAACCTTGCGGGTGGCGCCCGAGAATACCACGTCGGCCCCGCTGGTCCTAAGCACGATCTTGAGCATCAAGAAGCACGACCGCGCCGCCGTGGCATCAACGCCAACCTGTGTGGCAGGATTTCCCGGGGAGACGAGGGGGGGGGGGTTACTCTTTGGTTTTGCATGCCTTACTGTAGCTGTTAGACCACGCGTCCTGGAGAGGACGTAGCATTTGTTCCCACAGGACCGATCACCGATGGCCAATCGTTCCTTCCTACTTTGCCAAAAGTGGCGGGGGGCAGCGACGACATAGGCGGCAGGCGTTCGTTGAGGTAATGTTACGGCTAAATAGTTATGGTTACATGGAGTTGCTTTTTTGGGCGTTAGCGTGGTTCCCATAGGATGGTTGAGAGTTCTGTACATTTGCAGGGGGCCCTTGTCTTGAGCTCGTGCCACCACACGAGCTCACTCCTCTTGTTTGAACTCCAGTTTGAGCATTCCAGTGCTTATCAATAATCAAAGTGCCAACCGTATCCACGACCGGAGACCTTCTCTACGTTCCACAAGCCACCTGCGAGGCGTACACTACCGCCATTCAAGCGCGTCCACCGAAGCGGTACCGATCGAGAGGCTGTTGGCGAAGAGGTCTGAGTAATCATGCATGCATGCGGAACTTGTGGTCTCTCTCCCTTGAATTGCTCTCTTTGGCCATTTCAGGGTCCTGGAGCGATGCCCTGAGACCGCCGTTGCTACACCTCAACTAGCCACATGATCCACCCTAAACCGTAGCGTCTTCATCTCTTGCATGCTTCCCAATCCGAGAATCGAACTCGGGTTCCCACAGCGCCGCTTGTTGTGTGTTGCCTGCCCTCTCCACTTTCGTTTGCCGCGCGTTGCGCGTTGGCTGCTTTCTCGCTCCTCGTCCGCCGCGCGTTGTGCGTTGCCTGCTTTATCGCGCGTTTTGCTGTGCGCTTCGTACGTGCATGCATTGCCTCCTTCCTTCCTTTTTTTTTGTGTATGCTCGTTTTTTATGACGTGTTTTTTTGTATATATTTCTGTTTCCTGTTTGGGAACACTTTTTTGTATCCAATAATCGTTCCCATTTCTGAGTGTTCATGCTGACGTTGCCTCATCCTCCTTCATTGTTTGCAACCACGCGGCTTGGAAATTGGTGCATATTCAGGCGTGCAAGCCCATACTCTAACCCTAAAATGTGCAGGTATTTTTGTTTTTCTTTCCAATACACAAATTCGGACTGGGGCTCCAAATTTTTCCATTTAAGGAAGCAGATTTAGAATTAAGAACGTTTCCTGGAAAGTTCGTGCAGGGAAGTATTTTTAGATTCAAGCGGCTTCATATGATTGGCTGAGGGGCAACAGTTCTCCTCTCCCACCCAACGAACTTCCCTGTCCGCAGGTGGTACTGCTTTTTTGTGGTGCGCTGCGTGACAGCTGCACCCTGCTGACACCGCTCTCACTGCTCTGTCTGCTGTTGAGTGTGTGCGTGCATGCAATGCGTGTGCGTGTCTGTGTCGCCCCCCTCAACCCCAGCACACGAAATCGCACCAGAACGTAGACAGGGAGGGAGTAATTATGCTGGCCGGCAGCCTCTGCGCTAATTGCTGTGTCGCATTCATTTCAAGCGTTCGGGAGAGGAGAGGTTTTGGGACGGGGGCACATCAAGTCAAACTGTCTCTCAATGCTAGCAGAGAACCACAGAATAATCTTGCGCCGAGAAGGACGCGCCTGTCTAGACCAGGAGGCCACTGCGTGCTCTTCCTCCTGTCTGTCTGCTCCTCTTTGCTGGCGGTGCTGCCACCACCTCTACGTCATCGGTTGTCGCTGTCTCCGCGGTTTCGCTCTCCCCTTCCCCCTTGCCTCAACCTGTGTGTGACGGGCGGGTGTTGCTGACCTAAAGCCGCGAAAACAAGCCCAACAACTTGGCTTTCTGACCGTGCAGCCTCCCTCTTGTTGGTGCCGCGCCAACTCCAGGGCCTTTTCGCTGGGCGCTGGCCTTCTCTTTGGCCGCGCGGACTGCTGTGTGTGCGTGGGTGTGGTGCCTGATGTGTTAAATCGAAGAATGTTGCTAAATCCGAAAATCGTCAACAATTTTCCACAAAACGAGCCTCCCTCCGCTGTTAAATCTGATTATTTTTTTCTTATCTTGGGTTCTGGCGAGACTGTCAGGAACGATCCTGAGAACGATGGCTTATATATTTCCTTATTTCCAGGGTCCACGTCGGGAAAATTCTCGTTTTTTTTCCCGCCGTGGTGGGCCGTCCCGGTACTGGCGGTAGTTACCGCCACATTTCGGTGGTACAGGGAACCGCCGAAGGCGGTACCGCCGAAAAACGAAAAACCGCCTTCCCAGCCTTCCACCTAAAAAGTATCGCCATTTGCATGACCGCCTAAAAAGTACCGCCAAAAAACAGAGAACCGGGAACCGCCTAAAGAGAAACGCCATATTTCAGTACCGCCGAAAAAGTACCGCCACACTGCAGTACCGCCAAAATGGTACCACCGTACTGCAGTACCGCCATAATCGAACCGCCGTGTCACATATCCGCCGTGAGGGTGCTCGTGGCAGGTAGTGTATCGGGGTGAACAGAGGGGATAGATTTCGACAGACGGGAGTTCAAATCTCGCTGGGCGTTCAAATCTCGCTGGGCGTCCTGTTCCTCTTCTCTTTTTCTTTTTCTCTTTTTTCTTCTCTTTCTTTCTACATACGATGTATTGCATTCATTGCTAATCTATCTTAGATTATTTTCTTAGATAGAGATGGATTCGTTGGGTCATGTTCAGAAAATAAAAGAAGCAAAAAAATAGATAAAAGTGTGACAGTTTTTTTTCTTTTCTTCTTTTTGGTTCTGTCATCCTTTTTGGTAGAAGTACCGCCATATTTGGCAGTACCGCCATATTTCAGTACCGCCAGAAAAATACCGCCATATTTGGCAGTACCGGGATCCGCCGAAAAAGTACCGCCACATTGAAATACCGCCGCGCCTGTATCCACCTAAAAAACCGGCCGACGTGGACCCTGCATATTTCGGGAATATTTTGAGGCCGAAAGAGTCTAATGTCTGCTGTGATTTTTCCAGGCGAACATGCTTCCCTCATGCGATGCGTGTGTCACCGCGCATGGCCTAATTCCGATATTTTTTGCGCTCGACTAACTATAACTTGGTGCCTATCGGTAACTTGTGGTTGGCCCGTGGCCATGGTCACAGTTCGTGTCACTTCCCGTGATACCTTTCCCACTGCACGGCTGCGGCTTTCCACATTGTGGAGTTGTACTTGGATTTTTTCCCGCTCTCCTTCCGATGCTTTTTTCACATTTCCCCCTTACCCGCTTCGTTCAGTGCACGGTTGCTATCGGCTCACTCGTCTCCCGACCAGTTCTCTTTTCGGCTGTGGGACGTTTGTGGTTGGCAGGTGGAGGGAATATTGCAGCGGCTGACCCTGGTGGAAACACTCATGGCCGCACCCCCGAAGGGGGGAGGTGCCGCTAGGCGGCTGCAAGGACGTCTGGTATTGATAGCTGCCATCCTGGCGGCTGCATTGATGTTTGGTATCGGTGTAGCTGCCACTCCTGGCGGCTGCACTGATTCTCGTGTTTCTGTAGCTGCCACTCCTGGCAGCTACACCGGCGTCTAGTATTGGTGTAGCTGCCGCTCCTGGCACCTGTACCACTGCCTGTCTTCTGAGGGCAATGAAACGTGTGTAGCGATCACTCTGGTTGCTGCACGTAATACATGCGATACATTTTCCACGAAATGGTATGTGTGTAACTGCTGATCACGCGTCAAGCAGCAGAAACGTGCGTGACATTGCTTCCTTGCATTTTCACATATTGCAAGCCATCAGTTTGTTCACGCCCTCACCGTTATCGTTGCCTGTTGTCCTTACCCTGTCCGGTGCTTTGCTTTGTTAAGCTCTATACCCGGATCTATGCTTGCTCTTTGCTGCTCAGCTGTTTCACATTAGTTTGTTGCTGTAGTGCACACTTTGAGGCTTGCGCTGCCTTGTGTCCACGTGTGGCACTCCCCCGATTTGACGCGTCCTCCCTTGCGGTTGGACACATGCCGCCGCAAGATCCATCAAGTTTTTTTTGTAATGCCAGGCGCCGTTAGGGGTTCTCCCTACCGCTGACGTTGTTGTGGTTGTGTTGGTGGCTTGCTTGCCAACCCACCCACGGACACGTCTCTTGCCGTGCTGACGCGTGGTCAAGTTTGTTTTGCTGCCGCTCTGTTCACGTTCAGCGTCACGTCGTTTTCGCTGGAGGCGTGTTTCAACGATAACTCCTGTGCCAGCGACGTCATTGGCGTTCCGACTCCGATGCTGACCGTTCGCGTTTTGGTAGTTGTTGCTCCCACCGCCTTGCCCTCCGCCTGCCACGTGCCTTTCCAGGTGTGGCGACTTGTGTCCTTCACATCTTTCTTTTTTGATGGAGGACTTGGAGCCTTTGCTGGCTTGGCCACCGCCGGAGCCGCAAACATCCTGGACAGCTGCTATGACGCGAACAGAGCGATGGCTGTGCTGGGAGCTGGAGCTGCAGTGCCACCGGAGGATCTACGCCCACACCCGCTGTGGTGACTGTGCGTCGACCCCCGTTCTCAACGTTTTTCATTTTTTGCCCCAGGAGTGCAGTCACTGCTAGATTGACCTCCACCGGAGCCGCACACATCGAGGACCGCCGCTATGACTGCGGACATGGCGAGGGCTGCGCCGGGAGTTGGCGATACAGTGCCGCCGCAGGGCTATTTCCCCGCCCACCATTGTGACTGTGAGTGAGGCGAGGACAGGCCGGAAGGTGCGTCCGTTAGCTATTGGAATAGCGGGGAGGGTGCTGCCTTGTGCGTGGGGGTACCTGGTCGCGCGGCCATTCGAATGCAAACCAGCGCTTCCAGGGCGCAGAACCTGCAAGGCACATGTACCCGCCTCGTGCATGACACCCACGGCATGCTAGAGAGATTCCGGTTCTTGCATCCAACGTTTTGCCAGTTGGTGGTTGATGAGTTCTGCACGCCCTGACAGGGTAAGCCCGATGTCTCTCTCCAGTAAACCCAACGTTTCTCTCAATTCTCTCTCAGTGTTCATGCATTCTGTCGCGTAGGGGTGAGATGGTAAGATTCCGTAGAAACCTGTCCATCGCAGTGTACGCGGCCGCTAAAGAACCTTGCCCTACTACTTCAACGCGACGTTACGACCACCTGTTCGCGAGCCTAACGCCTCTTCTTGCTTGGCCCTCCGGGCCTTGTTTCCCGAGGAGCTTTGCCCTGTGCAAGACACGCTGCGCTACCTGTAGAAACCGCTTCGATATTGAGACAGGACGTAAATTAGCAGAGAGCACCCTCGTACCGTTGGAGACGACCGCGGGTGGATGCTTCGACTTCAGCAAGGGGGGATGTCGCGCGGCCGTCACAACACAGCTTCCCGGGGACCGCGGGGTATTGCTTTCAGCAAGGGGGGAGGTGCCGCGGTCACTGGAGCACGGCTGCCTGAGGGCATGGCGGAATACCCGGACAGGATCGGATGCCATTAGAATGTCATCGGCACGTCTCCCACAACAACGGCAACGAGGCGACGCACACAAGGGGCAGGTTTGCACAAGTGTCGTGACAACAGTCGCAGGGTTGGGGGGACACAGAGATACAAGGTGTAAGGGTACCAACCAAGTAGGCTCGTGCGAAGGCAAGAAGTTGCCAGCCACCGCGGAGTCCATGTCAGCCGACACAGTCGTTCGGCCACACACATGCACGACCACGCAGGGATGGAAGTGACCTTGTGTTTGATATGCTACCGTTGTCACTAGCCCACGTTGGCGAGATGCATTGGCAGTTTGTGGTGGTCATGTTGCACTGCGGATGTCGAAGGAAGAAGAGATCGTTACCCTTTCTCCTCACACAACCCCTATCGAGTGCGGGTAGTAAGCCCGTCCCTTGCACGTCCATAAAGGCTCTCCGTGGCGCAGCGCGTTGAGACATCGACAGCGTCGTGGAGCTTCGCGAGTATGGCGGGTGTACGAGAAGGCGCAGACGTGATCATGCGAGATCTACCGCCGGTGCAGCCGTCAAGCAGGGAAGTGTGGTGTAAATACGCTGGTCGATGTCTCAAATACAACACGTGCCACGAGCTTGCAACGCTGCGATTGTGTCTCCTCGTTATCGCCTTACCTCAATAGCGAGTTGGTCCGTTTCGCCTCTAAATTGGGATAATTTCCGAGTACAAAGGGGGATCAGGAGATGGAATAGTGTCTGAAAGTGCCGTTGGATAACTCCACCGCGCTGGCACGTGCACAACCTGCGATTACCCATTTCACCTCTGCCTCAATCAACCCCCATGCTCCGCTGTCTTGCTCCGACCCCCGGAGGTGTGTCGCCGGTTACGTATCTCTTTCTGGGAGCAAGGGATTTCCGTCTACCGCCTTACTGACGCATGTGCTGCAGGTATCAGAATTGGGAGGAGTTTATCAACCGAGTTGGAGCGAGCGACTCTCGACATAATTGTGGACAGATGGCGACGGACGGAAAAAGGCGTTATGTCAGTTGTCCTCGTTTCGGGGAGGAGTGGTTTCATCATCGTTGAGTGTGCTATTGCATTCCCTCAGAAGGCGGTAGTGCGTAGGGTTTCCACCTGTTACGCGTGTTGGAGTCAGCCGTTCTCGGCTGCCTGCAGGCATGCGTCCGTTCATCTGCTCGCCCGTTAGGTTTAGATGCTGTGAGTCATGGATGAAGCGATCGTCTATAGTCGGGTGCCCGAGTGCGATACATTGGTTGTTTCTGTCTGTTTGCCCCGATGTTCGTAGCCGTGTTGTGAACTCAGCCGCAAGGAGTGAATGTGCGCGATTATGCGGTGTCTTGAGATGATAGGGCTGATACCTGGGAGTTCGGTCTGGCTGACCACGGCTTCGAGGTGTTCGAGTGCCACTGCAGCGACCTGCGGTCTAGCTGCAGTGCAGGTTTGGTGTTGTAGGTGCTTTCGCAATGGGCTTTTACATGGGTGGCCAGGTTTTTCCCGCGTTGTAGGTGATGAGGGCCGGGCTGCAACTACAGTGAATTCACCAAGCGAGGGACGTTTATTAAGAGAATTTTACGTCCGAATGTCACTTGGTGTTTTCGGTTGTTGGTCTAAATTCTTGGGCCATCGGGATGGGGAGCGAACGGTTTCCCCGGACACCGGGTTTACGTTCGCGCAAGTCGATGTCGGGCCGTGGTTCAACGCGCAGTGAGTATTACGAGAGGAGTGGGTTTTATTTGGGTTACCACCTACTCACCTCTCGGTATATTCGGTTGAACGTTCAATCCACTCAAAGGCATCGCATGGTAGTTTTTCAAAAGGAGGTGCGTCACCTTGCGGTTCCCGCACTTCCTGCTACCGTTCATCATGTAACAGCTGACAAATAGCTGTTCATGCAAAGGGGGGATGTTACGGTTAAATAGTTACGGTTGCATGGAGTTGCATATTTTGGGAGTTAGCGTTGTTACCATAGGGTGGTTGAGAGTTCTGTACATTTGCTTTAATAGGAGCCGAAATCAAACCATTAGACTAGTCAGCGCTGACTCGTCTAAAGGTTTGATTTCGGCTTCGATAGGCCCCTTGTCTTGAGCTCGTGCCAACACACGAGCTCACTCCTCTTGTTTGAACTCCAGTTTGAGCATTCCAGTGCTTATCAATAATCAAAGTGCAAACCGTATCCACGACCGGAGACCTTCTCTACGTTCCACAAGCCACCTACGAGGCGTACACTACCGCCATTCAAGCTCGTCCACCGAAGCGGTACCGATCGAGAGGCTGTTGGCGAAGAGGTCTGAATAATCATGCATGCATGCGGAACTTATGGTCTCTCTCCCTTGAAATGCTCTCTTTGGCCATTTCGGGGTCCTGGAGCGATGTCCTGAGACCGCCGTTGCTACACCTCAACTAGCAACATGATCCATCCAAAACCGTAGCCTCTCCATCTATTACAGTAGCCGGGTTTTGAAAAATATCGGTCCCGGGTGTGTGTGCGCTTTCTCCACGGAAAACTCCTACCACAACGCCATTGTGCCGGGAGTAGTTCGACGAAGTCCGTCGCAATCAGTTATTGCACGGAGGAAGAGAGAGCACCCGCAGCGCAAAGGCTATGGGGAGCTAGCTGTTCGCGCAGGAATCGCGGGTCCCTTCTGGGTTCTTTCCTATCAAACGCTGCCGCACAGAACCCACGAGGTTCGAGGTGTCGGAGAGGTGCACGACTCATGCTGCTGCAATAAGAACCTAAGAGGTGCGAAACACCAGACAGGCACGCGACTCACGCTGCTGCAAGAGTAAACGGGGGTTCGAGACATCATGCAGGCACACCACCCACGCTGCCGTAAATATTCCACTATTTTCGAAGCTTCCAGACAAGCAGCCCACTCACGACGTTCGAGAAGTCCAAGATGACGCGTCGGGTTCGCTCTTCGGAGGCCGGTAGGAGAGACACAACCGAGGAAGACCGAGCCATGCGGCCGGAGAACCCGGGGCTGCTGTCGCCGCCGCCCGTCATGCCGGTAAGGCCTGGGCTGTCAGCGAACGACCCGCCGCCGTTTGCCCAGAGCTGTTTCCCAGGTCCACACGAGCGAGGGAGGAGAGATGGAACACCGAAGTGAGGGCGGGCAAGGGAAGTTCGATGACTGCGGATCAACACGGCGACATCCTTCCAAGGTTAGGATGCAATACACGCTCGACACGCAATGAGTGCCACGTTCTTTTCTGCCCACAAGAATACATTTTTTCTCTTGCTTATTGGGTCTACGTCTCTCTATCTGTCCGCGTACTCCCTTTTTCCTCCGACACCAACAACCCCTTGGTTAATGGGCTGCCAGTACAGTTCTCACCGACATGTATGCCTGCACAGCACCCTCTCCGACCCTCGGTTCCTCCCCAAGGCTGGTCCCGCGCGGGCGTCGCACGCGCACCCCCGCCGTCGCTCTGCCGCTGCTGCCCACGCCCCCGTCTCCGCCGGCCCCTCCTTCCTCCATCGCCCCATAGCCAGTCGTCTCTCTTGCGGGGACCGAGAAGTTAGCCCCGCCGCTACCACCGTCGTGTCTGCTGCTCTCATTTGCGAGCACAGCCGGCTGCTGCTTCTCAGTCTCCTGCTGCTCGCTCGCGCCTGGCAGCAGGCCGCCGGCTCTGTGGAAGGGTCGACCCCGGCCGCCGCCGGCCCCAGGGACCCCGGTGCTCGTCGCCGTCGTCGTTCCCCCGACTGACCTTGTTCTCGCGAGCGACTGGGCTAGGGGTGATGATATTCCTTGGGAAGAAGGCTCCCCCTGCTGCTGTGAGGATGTCGACGTGTGCTCCCGCAACGACTGACTCCGCGCCGGGCTGCGCCAGTGCAGGGGTGACGACCCGGGCAGTACCGACGAGGCCGCAGCCGCTGCCGCTGCCGCCGTTGCCGACGATGAACGGTAGACCGCTCCGGATCTGTTGAACACCGGGCTCAAGATGTCTCCGCGGGGGTTCATGGCACCTGCAGCAATGGTCCCTTCGCTGCTGGGCTTGACGAGCGCGGCTGTTTCAAGGTATGACTGCTGCTGCTGCGGGTTCCCGACAGTTCTGGTGGAATGGTTGCTGTCGTCGTAGACGTTGCCGAAGATGCCGGTGGCGGGAGCCCCGGCGTTGGGGGTCGGGGGGGGGTCGGTGCCCCACACAATGCGGTCCTTGACGTCTGACAGAATCTTGACGGCGGAGCCGAAAAAGATGTAACCCTGTGTGCGTTGCACGTGCATTTTTTGTGAGAGGCGGGCGCGCACATCGTACATGTGCAAGTGTCCGACCGGGTACAATGCCGGGAAGGGGGGAGTGTGAAAGGTCCGAGGAAAAGTGTACGAGTGAGAGGGGTGAGGGGAGGGGGGGAAAGGAGCAATGAACTACCAGAGAGAGACAAATCGATCGACAGAGAAGCACCAATGTGCCGTTGAAAAGAGCAGATTTAATCCCTCGCAAGTTGTGAAGTTGAGGCATAGATAGAGGGAGAGAAGGGAGAGGGCACGAGGCGGTGGCCGCGTGAGCGGGAAAGACATCAAGATCGTGTCTCAACCACACACAAACAAAACAAACGCGCGAGCTTCTTTTTTGTTGCATGTACCTGTAACTCGAGGACCACCGTCTGCTCCTGGTGGGCCTTGAGGATCACGCGTTCCTCGAACGTCCGCATGACGGTGCTCGCCTTCACACGCGCCGTCATCACTGTGGGAACCTGGGAACATCACAAACAAAAAACGCCGCACAAAGAAACGGAAAAGAAGGAGGGGAAAGAACTACCTGTTGTCCTTTCGGAGATGAACATCGGAACAGAAGAAGGAAAAGCACGCAACAATTGAAAAAACGCGGAAAAGAAGGAGGAAAACGACCGTTCTTCCTTTCGAGGGCGAACCTCGAAACAAAGACACACAGACACAACAAACGGAAAAGAAGGGCAAAATGACCTGTCGTTCTTTCGGAGATGAAAGGGTGCCACGGCAGCTACGAAAATAAACTACCAAATGTTTTTGAGTCGCGTAGAAAACGATCACAAACAACATTTTTCCTCTGTACCACACGGAGGAATGGTCGTGAGGTGTGAGGGGGGTCACAAAACGACCCACAAAAGAAGGTGTCGAGATCAACACGAAACCGACAACAAACGCCACCGCAGCATTGGGTGCAACTCCTGTTTAGTTTGTCTGTATGCGCGCCCCTTGTCTCCCTGAGCAGCCACGTGTTTTTCCAAGAACAAATATGTGAGAGAGACAGGGGAAATAGAAGGAGGGAGATAGCTAGATAGAAGTACACGGAGAGAGACAGAGACAGAGACAGGGAGAGGGGCAGAGAGAGGGAGAGGAAGAGATGCGAAAGACTAGGTGCCTGCGTCACCCTGCCCTTCCCACGGCATCTACCAACCAACCCACAACCCATGCCATCTTATCACCTGCGCGTACGTGACGGTGAAGCTGAGCGCGGCGAGCACCAGCCCCGCGACCATGCCCTTCTCCACGCCCCAGGCCTGGATCGAGCAGAACGTCGCCAAGCACACCAGGTACTCGGCCGGCATCATCCTGCCCCCCCCCCCCCCGCACCACGTGGAAAGACAACAAGCACCCGACAACAAATCAGTATCAAGCACTCGACGAGCGTGCAGCAATTTTCGGCTGCGCGAAAGAACGCGAAAGAGACAAGTTCAAAGTTGAAACCAGCCAGCAGGAAAGACACCCGACGCTGAGGGGGGATAGCTGAGGGTGTGCGGGGGCATCAATTTGCGAACCCACCCCTATACAGAAAACCACAGAAAATTCGGCAAAACACAGGACAGGAAAACAAACTGTACATCAACTCATACTTCAATGCATAAGCGGGGCACGGCCCCTCTACCACACACCGAACGCCACCTGATCCAGAGCTCGGCCGCCTTACCCTGCCTTGCCGTCGCAGTACGCCACGCAACTCTTTACCAATACCCCCAACCTAGAACGTGACCACAAACCCATCAGCAGACTGAGGTTACCTTCGATCTGGCTTGCCGAAGGCATTCAACCATTCTTGCCGCGACGCACAACTCCCTACCAACATCCCCAACCCAGATCGATCTGACCACGCACCCAGCAGAACTGAGCTACCTCGATGTGGATCGCCGCGACTTCATTCTTTCCGCCGCGCAATCTCTCTGCCATCACCTCCAACCCAGATCGATCTGACCACACGCCCAACAGCACACTGAGGGTAACCTCCAGCAGGCTTGCCGAAGCCATTCAACCATTCGCCCGGCAAACCTTTCCAAACACCACCATCCCCAACCCAGAGCTGACCACACGCCCAGCAGCAGACGGTCTCACTTCAATCTGGCCTGCCAGAGCCACTCGACCATGAGGTCGACCGCGATGAGGATCAGCAGGGAGCCGAAGAAGCACCTGGGCAGGAAGCTGATGACGCTGGCGGGCGATGCCCGCCACGGCGAGGAGCATTACAAACGATATCGCGCTCGCCGCTCGTGTGTCCACGCCTTCCTCGGTACGGGCGACGAGTGTTGGCGGGGATACGGGTTAAAGAGGCAGGGTGGCAGGCTTCGATCACAAAAAGTATTCGGATCATGAGGCGTGCAGCGGCAAAAAAAACACGAACTACAGCAGTACAACATTGTACCTACAAAACTACACAAAGCACAATTGGCGATCTCACCAACACACCTGGAAGAAAACCGGTGGTATTGTTAGCGGGATGTGCGTACACCGTTCTAACCAGCATCTAAAACTACAGCGTGCTCCCCTACGAACCCTTCGTTGAAGGGGCAAAAAACACAAAATCAGAGCAGCTGCTACCAGCGAGGGCAAGGGGGTCGTCGAACGCAAGGTGGTACCCCCCCCCCTCCCCGCCCTTTATCGGGCGCTTAAGCCAGTTAGAACAAGGGGCTTATCGTATGGTTGGATAATGTATGGTTAAGGTATACTCCACAGTCCATACGTTCCACATGTATAGGCACTTTAACACCTATATAACGAGGTGTTAAGGAATTGTGTGTGACCGCGTGAAACCCTGAGTATGTGGTATACAACAGAGCATCACAAAAAGGTTTTACTATGCACTACAACAAGGTCCTACATACATACGTATCACACATACAATACAAGAGGTGTACAAGTTTAAATACAACAATACCAATCCTATACAATAACAAATACATAGGTTATAATATACCACACTAATTCCCCTATTGAAGTACCATATATGGTACAAGGTTCCCCTGCGGGAGTTAGGTGATTTTACTCCCGGGGGCGACGCAAGACATGGCCAATCAATGTCATCGCGGTCGCATGGTTGGGTCGTCGGACGTTCGGTAGTGCCGGTTTGCGTGCAACCTGCATACTAATTTGCCTGGAAATTGAATCATGTGCGGGGAATTTTGTTTTCTTCTCCCCCGTCTTGTGACTTTTGGCTTGTCCGCGAGTGCGTGCTTTTAAGCTAGCGGCGTCTTTTGCTGCAAGTCCTACTGCTGTATCTCTTGCGTTTGATCACTTACTCATCTTGTGTGATCGTGTTGCCCTTGGTCTGTGGAATTTTTTCACGCCAACACCAAGAACGGATCAAAGAGACGCTCAACGTGCTCAAGAACAGTCACAGACGTATGTAGATTGCTCCCGTACACAACTTCAATATTTGAATTTTTCGATTGTTCGGAATACCTATTTAGATGACCGCTGCCAGAGTTGTGCGAGAGGATTTTTGTGTCACGTGGTGTGTTCCCATGAGCAACATCAAGAGTCTTGGTCCCCGCTGCGGGTACGCATGCGCCAGTTGCTGTGTGGTGGAACAATCACAGCAGCTGTGTGGGTGCGTGGGCGAGTGGCGCGGGGCGCGGGGCTACAAAAAAGTTATGTTGTCAGTTTTCATTCCGTTCGAGGAGGCTTTTATGGTACGAAGAGCCAGGCCCAGCGACTTTAGGCGACACGCGCACCACCGGTGTCTCGCGAGCCCCATACGTCACGGGAAATGTACCGACGGGTCCTCTGCGTGCCATGCTGAAGAAAGTGCGAGAAAAAACGTTGTCCCAGCAGAGAAAAAAGAACGCCCCCACCAAAAAAGTTGAGATGCTACAAACATATGCATATATAGCATGCCCCCCTCCCTGATCTGACCCTAGTCCAGTTTCGAGCAGTGCTTCAAGCCCTGCGCAACCAACAACTCCATTTGAACACGAACAACCTTGCCAAGTACGATCAGCCAAGTACGATCAGTATTCTCAAATGCATTAAATGCACATGCACCTACCTGCCCGCAGGTTAAAGATGGTCTGGCTGAAGATGTAGCTGCCCGTGAAGCCGCCGAACAGTCCCGAGATGACGTTGGACCACCCCACCTTGTGTAACCGTTTTCGTAAGGGACGAGAAAACACAGCGAAGCAAAAACGCAAACGTCGACAAAGACAAACACGCCCGAGCAACCGGGGCAGGGATCAAAAAGACGGGAATTCAACGTGCGCAGCTGCGCCCCCCCTCCCCCGACCACGGTGAATCTGGAGGCTGGGTCCTCCCGTCTATCCCCACCCCTTGAGTGCAACGCACTGCTCCTTCCACGAGGGGTGTCGAACTAGAACTTGGTCGCACCTATCCATAGTATTGCCTACCGGTTGGAATCGTGGTCAGGTGCTGTGAAAAAAACACATGAACACATGCCCACCAAGGCCCGAATCAGCGGCGGCGCGCGCGAGGGCGCCCGGAATATGTCGAAAACCAAACGAAAGAAAAAATCTGAGATAGACCGAAGCTCTACCGATCGCAGGATGAGAAAAAAGCCGAAAAACACGCACAACATTACCTTGCAAAAACCCGTTTAACCCCTTCGGGTCTAGCTCTTTTTTCTCTCGGTCAACAAAAAAAAAGGAGGAGAGAGTGCGGGAGAGAGAGACAGAAGTACAGCAAAAGAGACCAGTGTACTTCCGTAGACGCATCAGCTATCTCCACCCATAGGCCATGAGGGCAGCCCGCGATGGGACGGTGGGCACAGACAGGGCCATAGAAGGGTTGATGCGTGGTCGCGGTGCGACCGGTAGGTCAGGTTAGGCAGACCTCTCAATATCAGTCGTCAAGCCGCCTGAACTACCATATTCAAATGATCAGTGAAAATGATCAGTGAGAGGGCTTGTAGACCCATAGCTGGTTCTTCTTCTCTGTCCCCACCCCAATGTGAGCCCTGCAGGCTCATTACAGCTCCTGTGATGTTCCCACAATTCCCACAAGCACGCAGGCACACACCAGCACACGCCTACCTTTCCATCAGTGGCTCTCTAGGTTTGGTGGTATGTGTTGGGCTATGATGATAGTGTAAGTGTTACTAGCTGTATGTTGGACTCGTCTATAATGCTGCTGCTGCTGCTGCTGCTGCTGCTGCTACTGCTGCTGTGTAGTATTGCTGCTGACACGATGACTGCTGGATCTTGGTAGTTTTACGAATTTCAAATTTGGAGAATATTCAACATACCACGACGTCCTCGCCTGGTTGGGCTTGATTTGCCCCCTTACTGCTGTCCTCTTGTCTTTAGTGTCTTCCTAGATTCGGGCGAGGGCATGTACGTGGAGCTATTGATGTGTGTCTCTGTGAAAGGATATGGGGAGAGATTCATGGTGGCATTCGAATTTTGGCCGTTCCATGGATCTTGATGTTACCCGCTGGCACAAAAATCTTTTCATTGGTCACCAGGTAGCGCGGTCGACGCGAATAATAAAGACACACCTACCTATGGACTTGTCAACACTTGGCGTGGAGGGATACAAGGCGGCAACTTCATGGCATGCCACAACACCAGCATGTGCAAATGATCCATCAATGATTTGTCAGGACGCCTGTAGACCAAAAGGGGTAAGACCCAAACCTTCCTAGGCTGAGCATCGTACCAGACGCAAGAACAGGAACAATCACCGAGAGCGCAGGCACACCCACGCAACAAGCCTCTGACTAAATACAAACCAGGGGAGCTACGCCGAATTAATGGCCCCCAACTCAACACGCCCAGCAGACCAACATGCATTGACTCTCTCTCTCTCTCTCTCTCTCTCTCTCTCTCTCTCTCTCTCTCTCTCTCTCTCTCTCTCTCTCTCTCTCTTGTTGGCAACTCACCGTCTGCAGCTCCCCGTTGAAATCCAGTGGCTTGGCCATCTCCATCTCTATGGCCGCGATATCCAAGCAGCTCGAGAACGCAACGACCACGATCATGGCCAACAGGTTGGGCACAACCTGGGAGAGAGGGGGGATGCGCGTGCGGCGGGGGGGTACGTCCACATACTTATGTGCCGACGACCAAGTTTTCCTGTTTCGGGTGCGTGCGTAATCACAACCATGCTCTTGGGGGGCTCCACACTCATGGTAGATACCATAGTCAAATTCAGGAAACTATCAAGATACGACCCCAACCAAAGCATATCCCAAGCCAACCCAAACTAAGCCAACCAAACCCAAACCAAACCAAACCAAACCAAACCAAACCGAACCAAACCAAACCAAAACGACCTCCACAGCGGGAGGGACTTTTCCGCGTGTGTGCCCCGGATTGTATCTCATTCATGAGCCCAATTCACTTCAACAGCAGGCAAGAAGAGCATCGGGGTAAAGCTAGAACAGCGAGTGAACCAGTTACAACTGACTGGATTCCCCCTCCCCCGAAACCCTCGGGACTCACCCTCGCAAACGCTCCCCAGTGGATGTCTGCGAAGGAAAAGTAGTCCCACGCGTGATTGAGGGGGAGCATCGGGGACGCTGCGCTCACCCACCCGGCAGCTCTCGCCTCCTGCAGCAGAAAAAAATCGTGATCAAACAGAAATGAAACGCTGTACCGGCAGGAGGGGCGGAGGATTGTTCATCCACAGGTGTGAGTTTGGGCCAATCACGCTGAAGTTCTGGGCACGGTACATTAATAAGAGGCCAGAAGGCAGCGCTCAATCGAACGCACAGCGGCAGCAACAGCAGCAGCAGCAGCAGCAGCAGCAGCAGCAGAGATTGTGCGGAACGTTAGCGATCAAGGGGAGGTCGAGGCGCGTGCACTCGCGCATACACAGAGAAGTTCGCCGGCGTAGCGCGGGAAAAAAAAAAATGGACAAGATACACACGAACAAAGAACGTGCGTGCGTAACCGCCATGATGCTGGAACAATGCTAACAAAAGGGAAAAAACACTCATGGACAATAACAAACTCACTTCGAGAGTCGTCCCCGTGGCCCTAAGGAACGCGAAGAACGTTCCCAGGAACGCGGCCATAAGCAGCGGCAGCGTGGTCGGAGAGGGGAAGCGCCGGAGGGAGAGGTACATCACCAAGCCGGCCAGAACCGCCGGCAGCACTAGCAGGAGCGCCTCTCGGGTGGCCAGGACGCCCAAGTCTCCCATGCCGCTGATCTCCAGCTGTTGTTGGTGGTGCATGCACAGCAAATGGTTTTTCCACAGACGATAATGGTCGTACTGGAGGGAAAACGGGGCGCGAAAACTACGCTCCCGGCTTCACAGACATTACAGGGCGGTGTGTTTGCTTCATTCTACCTCTACACACATTCACGACGCAGCACTATTTGGAGATGTGTAGATAGCCGCAGCGAACATCACGACCTCAAGCGAACATCACGGCCTCAAGCGACCATCACTGCGTGGCTCTCATGTCGCAGCAACCTGCGAGCAACAATCGCTTGGGAAAAGCAAAAAACGATTTTTCGGTACTTGTAGGGGGCAGCACGAGAAGTGCGGCGGGGGGGGGGAATCTTGCCACTAAGAATCTTCGCGATAATGTCAATATGCACTGCCAAAATACAGCGTTGGTCCAACACTCGTTTTGCGTCTCTGCGCCGCTGAAGACGGAAGGATGGCGTCGTACACACAGAGCTACAGCGTGAGAGAGTGGGGTGGTTATATGTATACACGCAATTTGAAAAATAATTGGTGAAAAAACAAACGTAAATGAATTCGGAAAGGCACACCCCTTTTCTCCCTCCCCCCCACTCTCTCTGTACCTGCCTGTCTGTCTGTCTATCTGTCTGTCTGCTTGTCTCTCTGTCTGTCTCCCTCACCGCGGACGCGAACGCCAAGCCCGCCTCGCCGCAGAACCACCCGATGTAGGCCAAGTAGCCGCCGATGACGGGCATCGGAAGGTACTGCACCACGCTGGCCAGCCTCAGCCTCCCGAGGACGACGAGTGCCACGCCGAGAAGACCGGTGCACGTGCATAATACGAAGCAAGCTGTCGAAAAATATAAATACAAGACAATTAATATGGCCGGGAATGAGAATAAGAATCTAAACACAAGAACACGAGGGACGATACTACCAGAGGAGACACAAGATACCACCCCCCCGACCGGTTCAAATCTCCGCTCCTCCAAGAAGAAGAGGATGCCAACTCGTATTGATGCGTTTTCGGAAAAATCTCGACAGGATGGCTCCAACGCCGCCATTTTCGGCGTTGCCACTCCTTCTGCTGCGGAGCAACCAAGCCTTGAAAATCGTGTGGTACCTCGTGTCACCTCCGGTAACCCCCCAAAAAAAAGTGAGAAAAGTGGGGGGTAAAACCAACCCTGTAATTCAAAACATAATCAACCCTCTTGGGCGAGTCAAGATAAATTGTACGAGCCGAGAGCTGTGCCGGGCGAGGGACGATGACGGCAGCACGCAACTCTATCGCAAGAGGACTACCACGTCGACAACCATCACGGTGAGGTGGGCAGTCAGATTTCTCCCACAACAACATTGACTTGGCGTCACGGCCCTCCCCCTGTGGGGGGTCACACATGTGAAGCAAGCGCTACGGCTGGTTTGCTCCCGCCGAGGCGATTTGGGTGTGGGCCAAGCGACTGGGTGATCATAGCGTTAAGGAACGCGACGTCCCCCAAATCGTGTGAACCAATGATCCTTCGAGATGAACGATACGTTGGTACTAAAAGCCTAAACACGATCACGTGCACGAAGTGTGTTCTCATCCAGAACCCCCCCCGCTCCTCGAGTGTTTGCGGAGGACGGCGATGTCATGCAACGACCGTAGGTGCCATGACTCAAGATATCACCCCCCCCCACCGAACCGACTTTCAAAGCTCGATTACTCCACTACCATGGCCACAGCTACTTCCCCCCTATTTTACCTTTACCACAACGTCTTCACCCAGGCGGCATACATGCTACACGCCGGTCCTCATCCAGCCCCTTCATCCTACTCCCTCCCCCCTGCCAGGTAGGACAGCGCAACGAGGGTTTCTTGAGGCTCTGCGGTGGCGCCCCAGAGCTCTCGGCGGGCGTGCTGCAAAGAACTCAAGTAGAAGAAAGAAAACCGCGGTACTCGCCATGTCGCCGCTAGCCGCAACGCTTGAAAAACGACGGCTGACACACTGCCGGCGGCGGGGGGGACCTCCGTACAAAAACAACTACTGCAGACACTGCATTAGCAAGAGACTCACAGGTGCTAAGCATACCAGCCTCATCCACTCCTTGCTCTCTAGAAAAGGCTACCACCGCCGAGGAGATTGCAGACAGGAATATCAGACCGGCGTCCTGAAAGCACGAGCAAACAAAGGGCAAAAGGAGGAACGGCAACGTCGTCGGGGGGGACCGAAAGCGAAGATCAGATCAACATTGGGGGGGCGGAGAGGTATGCGCGGTATGACCGAGGCGGCGTTTCTACTCGCGTTGTACGGGCTTGACATTGAGGTTGCCGTCGTCAACGCCCATCGACTCTGGAAGATAACACACCAGCAGGACGAGGGGTGCCCTCATGTAAACGGATGCCGTGGTCGGCAGACCATAGACCTTGCCTATCTCCAATGCCGGGACGCAGCGATATGTCGGGTTTTCGCCGGCCCAGGCTTCCCTATGATGAACCAAACATCACCCTTGCGTTTTCTGTGCCAAACCAGATCCGCCATGGGTTGGGTATGCGCGGCATGAACGAGGCGGTGTATCTACTGCGGAGTATATTGTACGAGTTTTTTGTTGAGGCGATGCTGATGGTGCCGTTGTGCACAACCCATCGACTCAGGAACATGGCACACAAGCAGGACCTGGGGGAGGGGAGGAGCCTGGAAAAAATACCGCAGCAGAAACACAAACATTCACCTATAATGCCAAACACCGATTACTGCTGTCTTCGGACTCCAACCCCCCGCCACGTCGTGTTTCACCTGAACCGACCCAACGGCGAACTTGAGGCTGGACAGGGTCCCGAAGCAGGCCATGTGAACGGCACCGCTAAACATGACCAATTTCACGAGCCTGGCGCAGGCAAGGACGTGCAACAACAAGGTTTACCATTGAGAGGGGGGGGCTGCGGGCGGTACAACGTGCTTCTGGTCCGAATCAAAGGTGGCCATGCACTTCATTTGCCAAGGGTGAGGAAGGCGGGAGGTCCGCGGCGAGGGCAGTGGCTGCCTCGACCCTCCAGATGCGCGAGGGTGGTGGCGGGGATCTTCAATAGGCGCCTGACTTAGCTTTGCTGCAATATTTTCGGCGTAAAGTGAATGCCCTCACGGTGGTGAGGGCGATGGGGGATATGCAAGTTGATATTGCGGCATACAAGCCATATCCTTGGCGAGACTCGCTAGGAGGGCTGGCTGGCGGGCTGCCGTAGCGTGCGCTCGGAATCGCACGTGGTGCGTCGCGAGCGGGAAAAAGCGCGGATGCGGGGAACGCTCCCGCCCCCCTCTATGGGCGTAGCGCTGATCTGAAAGCACTACGTACGCGAATGCTTACCTGGGAAGATGGGGCGTAAACGCCGGATCCCTAAAAATCATTGCGGCAAAGCTCACCTTCGAATTGGTCAAGGGCAAGCGAAGGGGGGGGGGGTAACGGGGTCAGGGCAACGGACCAAAGCCTAAGCCGGCGGCGGCAGGCTAGTCTCAAGCTGGAAGCTAGACGCGGGTGGTTCAAGACGACACACTTGGTGGCCTTGGAAGCACCTCTCGTACTTATTTGGCTACCAATTGCCTTGGGTGGGGTGTGCTAACTGGTCGCTGTAATTCTTAGATGTGTAGTCGAAGGGGTGTGTTGAAGTCTGTGAGAGGGAGAAAGCCGGCGTGTGATTCTTTCTAGCACAAGGCAGCATATCACCAATTGGTGATGTATGAAGGGGGGGCCACGCACGGACCAAGTGTGTACGAATCATCCCGCCCAACCCCTCCGCTTCTCCTCCGGCACTCCCTACCACGAGTCAAATTCGTCTACCCTCGTGTGCATCTTACGGCAAAAAAGACGTCCCGTGAAGACGACTCCATCTACGGAGAACATCTTGGAGGTTCAACCGACTTGCTCTCGAGCCGACACATGCGGGGACACCTAAAAAGAAGAGGCCACAAAAACACTGGCTACGGAGATAGACGCCAATCGCCTAAGCATCCCTCCCTCCCCTCCCTCAAGGAGCGGGTAGTGTGCACGTCAAACGTTTCTTTCACCAGTGAACTATCTCTCGCCTCCCCCGCCCCGATACTCCCTCACCATCACGGGCGGCAAGAGGATGCCGTTCACCATGCCATACGCTAAACCTCGGACGACGGACTCCGGAAGAAGCGGCGGCCTCTTCTTGTCCGCTGCTGGCACCGCCGCGGTCGTGCCCGCCGTCCCCGGCATCCTCCCGCCCTCGCCATCGTCGAAACCCGCCACCCCAGATGCCGTTCCGCTTCCGGGATTGCTGCGCGCATCCAATCGCGACGGCGACGTGGTGGTTTGCCCTGCGGTCGCTTTTGCTTTTTCCCGCAGAATCGGGACCGTTTCCTGCCGTACGGTTACACGGGGAAGGAGGTTTGAGTCCCCGTGTTAGGCGGACGACCTGCGATAAATCTTGTGAAGATGAAGTATTTCGGCAAGGGACGGAGGGAGGGAAGGAGGGAGGAAAGAGGGCGGCCCTCGATTCCGCGGCAATCTACGCGCGCTCTCGCGTACGCCTTGCACGGCGCGTCTACATACATAGACGGTGCCAACAATACCAACGACAACCAACTGCAGTTGAAGCTGATCACATGGCAAAAGTTCCTCCCGCAATCGTCTGGCTTCTTCGGAGCTTGCGCCGATGCCCTACCTACCGACTATTATGGTAGGTCGGGTTCAACGTCAGTGCACCGTTTGTATCCTACCGAAAATAAAGTTGTCTCTTTAGCTGTTATAATATCCACCCATCGCTGCTTCCACCACTGACTATATTCAACATGAATCGCTCCCTATTATCGAATGTCCGGCCTCAACCATTTCTCGTCTACAGTTCGCACCGGGCACAGCAGCAACACACTTTTGCTGTAAGCCAAGTCTGGTCGTATGCACCCGCATGTTGCGTCGTTGGAGTGTGCGCTCTTGCCTCTGCTAGTGATGCTTCGGATTCAGACTCAATTCAAAGGGGACGTTATAGACAAATCACCGAGCAATTAGTATTACTTGCAGATAAATCTTTTGCACTAGGGGTATTGCCGGTAAGCTATTGTTGCGCCCGAGCTGGCTCCTGTACAAAAAACATGGTTGATGCTTTGTACGGAGAACGACCACACAAAACTAGGCTACCAATCGTCACGATAAACCAACGCACGACAAAGCCTCGGCATGTATGTCGAATCTTGCGTCACCCTCGGGAGGCTTGGCTTTCTTATCACCCACGTCCCGCGAAGGAATACCGTAGGTGACATGACAGAAGATATCACACCCCCTGGCCCTTTTGTCAAGGCTCGATTACTCCACCATGGCAGAGAGAGAGCGGCGGTGCGGCGTTGTTTCCCGCCGTCTCGTCGAGAGTTTTCCACAATTGTTGGATTTATACATCCTCTTCTGTCGTGTGGAGTAATCGAAATCGGTCCAGGGGGTGTGCTATCTTGTGTCACCTACGTATGCACGTACGTGTGCAGGAACAGAACCAAATGCACGCGTACGTGCATGCACCAGCCCAAGGGGCATACTGTAGACTACTGCTGTAGGCTATTTTTGGAAAAAGTCGATATCAGTCTACAACACGATTTGTTCTCCTCATGAACACCCCCCCAAAACGGCGAAGAGGCAATGCAGTAAAACACGACGAATCTATCGTCGTCACCACAAGCGGATCTCAATACCATGTAAACTGCCAGTCAGTGAGGAAATGCAGCAAAGATCGCGCGTGCACAGCAGTATCTATCGCGAACCGTTGGGTGGTTATGCGGCACAATTCCTCAAATAAATTTCTTGCGCAGCAGTTGCTTGGCAGTTGCTTGGAGGACACGGGGGCCGCGCGAGTGGAAAGGGCGAGAACGTGCCGTTTATGCTCTGCTCTCTAATCTGCTAATCTCCGCTCAGTTCATCAGCTCTCTCCAAAAAGGTGGAACGCAGCCAGCCAGCCAGCGCACTCTTCAATGGTCTGCGTTTCTCTTCTGTGCAACCCTGTGATCTTCATATAGGGAGTGAAGCTTGAACGCTGCTGCGACTCACCCCTTCCTTCTCTAGGCGTCTTCTCGCGGTCCCAAACATCTTTCTCGGGGTGCGAGGATATGTATGCCGGAATGGCGACCGGTGCAACGGTGCGTGAGTGTGCTGTGGACAGCGGGTTCAATCATGCACATTGCACTCTGTGCGATGCATACCCATGCTCATATCTTGGAATCCCAGCCGGAGCGCCCCTTGCCCCCACAAATTGCCGCAAATTGCCGCAAAACTTGCACACAGCAGACAGCAGTGTTGCGCAGCAGAGCAGGGAGGAGAGGCAATGGCCGCCATTCAGGAACACGAAGCCGGGGTCTTGGGAGTGATACGTCTAGAGCCCATTGGAATCAAGCTGGGCGCGACAGGTGCGTGTGTGTGGTGTGCGATGATGTATGCAAATAGTTTTGTTCGCCACCTGCCGTTGTGCCACGGCCCAATATCGGTGACAAACGAACTGAATCAATACAACCAAAAGGGAGCGGGGTACATATGACGACCCCCTACATATCGCTCTGATGAACACGTACAAAGCAAGCATCCGAAGCCCATACGGCACTATAGAATCAAACGGTGGTGGTGTGTGTGTGTCTTTTGTTTTGCCAAACATGTGGCTCTATGATGTATCTGCTGCTGTATACAAAGGGCGACCTCGGTGGACGAATCCAACAAACGTCCAATGCCTCTCTTTGCATAGAAGTAAGGGCAGCATTGCTGTAGGCTAGGTTGGGTAAGGTACGGGCGCGTTTGGTAACGAACGTGGAGTCGTACCGAGCTTTACACCAAGGAATCTGGCGAGGTACACGAAGTCATTCCAAGCGCACCAAACAACAGTATCAGCAAGTGCTTTACACCCCATCAATGTGAATCATACAGCGTAGTATTTAGTAGACGTACAGTAGATATGCATATTGCTGCTGTTGTAGTACATGTAGCATGGAGGCGTGCCCTCTTGTCTCTGCAAGGCCCCCCTCTCGGGAGTTAGGTGGCTTGCCTCCCGGGGGCAACGCAAGGAGTCATCATGGTTGCATCGCTGCATCTCAACGTTCGGTGGTGCCGGTTTTCCGTGCAACCTGCAGAATTTGCGTCACGTGCTTGCATGTGCGGGCTTTTTTTCTTTCTCACAGCAGTGACTGTTCGCGCGGGCACTGCTGTGTACGCTAGGGGCATTAGCCGCAGATCCTAATGCTGTGACACGCTGCGGTTGATCGCTCGGTCTCACGTATCTGTGCCGTGTTGTTGGCGTGTGGGAACCCATGTGCGTTACGCAGGAATCAAATGTAGAAGTTGTTTTTATTGTTCGGAATGCCTCCCCGCAAAATAGAGCCAGTCGTGGGGACTACAGGCGTCGATTGCACGTGCCACCGATGCCCGGCGGTACTCGGGCATGCGCAGTGTTGTACCGACTGGGCTCGTGCGTGCCCATGAGAAGGAATCGTGTCAAAAGACTCGCTGCCGTCAGAGAACGATACGCCGAAGCACGAAAAACATCGAAATGGTGCATGTCAGAATCGTCCACAAGTACAGGGAATCCCTCTCTTGTGAGCACAGCAGTGTCATCAACGGGTGTGATGCAAGATGAAATAGAGCAGGCAGGCAGGACCAACCCACAGCTGGCTGCTAGCTGTGGTGTGAGGTTCCCACGCTCAACAGCTCACATATTTGACGTGTTTGTGACTCGAACAGGCCGGCGAACCTCAACGAACGAACCCCAAAAGAAAGATTTTCCAGAAGGTCTAGTCTTATTACATGGTGCCATCTGCCAACCGCAACTAGAGAGTGAACTACCCAACTAGACGTTTTCACCAAACCTAGGCGTCTTGGCGGAATTTGAAGGGAGTCGGCAAGGGACGTTCGTACCGCCCGCGTGCACAAAGGTTTCATAGCAGCCGAGGGAACGGGGCCGCCGCCGGGGTGGGGGCTCGATGTATGCATGGAAGGTTCCAAATTTCAGTATGGAAAGTTCCAAATGCCAAAGTTTTTTAAGTGATGTTGGGGTACTTGGATACAAGATCCGATCTGGAGAGTACGTGTGGGGGGTGGAGGTATCTACTGTGGGTCCAAGTGCGGGGCCCTTCGAGAGAGAGCACATTGGACAGCACGCACACATGTTCACTGCTCTTTGTCTATGTTGTGCTGGAAGGAGCACTGTTGTGTGTAACAATCAAGGTTTATGCATCGGTCCTGCGTTAACTTAGTCCCCAGACATGATTCATACTACCGTGGGTGGGCACGGTAGCCTCCGTGGGTAGGCACGGGGGCCACAAACAAGGGAAGGAGAAAAAAGGGCGTACTTGCTGTAGTCAAGTGAGTCCAAGAAGTAGTTAATCAAAATCTAATTGAATGCGCACAAAACGGCCTGTTCTACATAGATAGCTCTCCCGTTGAGCCTGTTGTACCCAGGAGGGGTATCACTCGGTACCGTGGTGCATTCAAACGTGCATGCGTATGAACAGCAGGTGTAGTTTAACGGTATGCACCCTCATAGTCTAGATGTTATAATCCATGGCGTGTATGTTGGACGTCATATCATGGCTTGGTTTCGCAACGGACAAAAGGACTCAGAAACATGGATTGTATGCGCCGTGCTCCGGCCACGACACGTATATGCATAATATCAACGTACAAGCAACGCAGTAGCAATAACACCGTCAACAACAACAACCGAACAAACCGCAAGCAGGGATTTCCAGTGCGTACGACGATCAGTACCCCCCGGAGCTGGATGGCTGGATGACCACCGAGGAGTGGTTCGAGTGTATCGGGAGAATAAACAGGTGAGCACGCCTGCCTGCTGCCATTATAAGACGAAACCAAGCGAGGGAGAAAAATCGTTGTCGCGGCGGCGGCGGCGGCCGCGCACGACGTGTTTGCTTTACACTACGGCTAGCCAGACCATGCGGGAAGCCTCGGCGACATACTCTCACACACGAGGGCAGCTGCAACGGCAGTGGCAGCAGCAGCCGCAGCGAGGAGCATGGCAAACGGCCGACGGGTTTAAAATTCATGTGCGACGGGCTTCATGTGCAGCTGTCGGCCTGCAGTTTGAAGCGCCTGTGTTATTGTCTAGTTCGCGTGTGGAGCCACGCACTCTCCTGGTGGATACGGCGACTCAGGAGGGTGGCCGTGTGCTGAACGTACCGTGTGTCTCTGAACACGCACACACATACCCGGAGAATAGCTTAGCCACCGCCCCCGCACGGGGTCCCAGTTCATGGCATTTATTAGGTTTTAGTGTTTTCAACCGGAGAGACTGGTGTATTTTCATTGGCCAGCCGATTAGCGCGGTCGATGCTAAAAATAACCCCCCCACACGCGCCGGCAACCGCTTCGGACAGCAGTACAGTAGTGTTACAGCAGGCGAGGGTGAAGTCAGTGTCCCTCGCCCAGCCGCGCGGCGGCTGCTGCTGTTTTCTGCTGCCACCGCCGCTGACGTGGGAGTTTGCCGCTGATGTTTCGACTGTAATGATCCCGCCATGCCCTCGTCCGATGACGACAGTTGGTGTGATTGCTTGCGTTGGTTAGTGCCTACTGGTCGCTCTTTCTCCGTCCCAGCCCCGTCGCTCGACTAGCGTACCCAGGCTTGAGTTTCAGAACTGCGCGCACTCATAACTGTATTTGCTCTTGTTGGCGGTTTTGGGTCGCGGAACGGGGTAGTGCCTTCAGCAACCCTCGTTAAAGGGCAGCAGCACAGCAGGTCCAACAGATTATTTTTTTCGTGGTTGCTCTGGCGTTGTTTTTGCATTGATGCGCCACACATAATCTGTATTTTAGTGCCTGATTCTCTTCGCTGCGCCTCTTCCATTTCCACCCCAACACAGGGCGTTGATGGATCGATTCCCGTGCGGGTTGTGTCGCCTCCAGGCGTACTGCTTCTGTCCCTGCACCTTGGGCCTCTCTCTGCTGAGCATGAGGAAGGAGGCCAAGGAAATTGAGCGAGGTAATTTTGTATGAAGACAGGAGAAACCCAATCGACGCAGCGTTTTCTCCGTTTTCCCCGAAATCATGCATGATAGCAGTATGCGCTGTCGTTTGTATTTGTCAATATGTATTTATTTGGGTTAGAGACCCTTCCTCCCTCCCCCAGGAGCGGTTTTGGGGTTGTACAATGCTGAATTTTCTCTGGCATGCCCCCATGCGGGGGCCTCTCGCTGTATTGCAGCGTTTTCGGCCGTTGCATGTCTCGCTGCAAGACCGACGCCTATCAACGGCCAGCAGCCGGTTAGCTCTGCCGATGCCACCAAACCCGAGAGACGCGAGAGTACCCACCTCAAGCAATGAAGCACCACTAGCGCAAGCACAAGCACGATCACGAAACGAGATAAACGTTGATCATTCACACACCAACACCAACACACGGTGTGAATTCGCACCGTTTTCGGTTGTGCAGGGGTTGGGGAGGTGGTCAAGACCGTAAACCAGAACCTCGAGGCGAGGAGAAGGTCCGTCCGCTTCGGCTTCCACCGCACCTTCTGCTCGGCGTGGGTGCAGGTGGAGTACGGGTCAAAGGTGGGGGCTCCGCCACCACCCCTATTGCCAGCAGCAGCTGGCGACGCAGCACGGGGCTCGTCGCTGGCGGGGTCACCAACTGCTGGCGGGAGTTCGGGCGCCACAGGCCCTAGCCGCGAGCGAGAGCAACCGTACAGCGCTGACGAAGGGGGAGGAGGCCGAAAAGCTGCTCCAACGACGGTGGCGGCGACGACTAGCGGGGCGATGCAGCCGCTCGGAGAGGCGCTGCTGGAGCCAGGGAACGCGGCGGAAGAGGCACGCGGGTATTAGTATACAGGGATACCGGTCCGGCACAGCAGGAAGAAAAACATGTGGTCAAGAAAAAGGGTTCAATTTTTCCCGACCATGAGGAGTTTGGGGTTGAGAAACCCAGGGTGAATCCTGCACCACATCGTCTGTGGTAATTATTTGTCAACGCTCAATGGTCGCCATAACATTCGAAACTTGTCAGTGAAATACGTGAAATCTTTTGTGTATTTGTAGCAGTAAACCAATAAATCCTGACCCTCGACCCGAAACTGAGGTTGCTTGATTGTTCGCCGGTGGTGGTGGTGCTGTAGTGGGAGTAGTATAGTGGCCGTGTTCACTGGCTCTCTCGATGTTCACAACTGCGTGCCTCCTTCTTTGGTGAAGGGACTGCTGTCTCGTTGGACGTAGAGAGACCAAGAAGCGCGAGGACGCGTGGGTGGACGGCAATCCATGGGGACTAACCCTGGAGAGGTACTTTTTGGGAGCGGGGGCAAGTTTTCCATGTTTCCCTGTCCACGCCGAGGATACTTTCAACCTTATTTCACGCGGTGTCTACGTGTATTATTTATAGTTGTCTTCTTCATTCCGAAATTGTGGGAGGGAGTGTGACTCATTAGGATCGGATTTCTCAGTCGCAAAAGGTGCATGACAAATCAACAAGCGTGGTGGCGGTGTGGTTGAAGCCGCGCGAGGGTGTGGGTCGTGTGATGGTCGCGCCAGCGCGTTGATTTTTTTTCAAATGGGTAGTCTAGTCTTTCTGTGTGTGTAATTTTTTTTTTTTTTTTGCCACGGTGCGGCTGGCTGCCGCCGTTCGGCATTTTTCTCGATCGAGTGCTGCTGAGTGGTTGTTAGGGCTGAGGGTGCTGGGTGGGTGTACAGTTAGCGCTTAACCCTCCTAGTACAAGCTCCAATGGGGACACTTTGGGACACAGCACTCAAAGGCATATCCGCACTGTAGTCACCCTAGGCTCCGCTGTATGCAACGTATGTGAGAACCCTTGGTCTATCGTGGTTGGATGAGGTGGTGCGCTGTGTGATATGCTGTGTGGCGCCTCTCCTGGGCCTCTGACTTGCTGTACGCATCTCCCAACCCGCGTGCCCCCCAGTTCGCAAAACTGTACATCGCGTGGTACTGTAAAATTTTGCAGACTTGGCTTACGTATTAAAAGTTTCCCCACGTTTCGGGGACATTTTTGATAGTGAAGCCAAGTCACCCTGTGTCTAGCAAGGAGCTCAGATTCTTTGGAGGGATTGTAGCCCCTCGACCAATGGCTGACAAACATTTTTTCGGCGTTTTTTTATTGCGGAGGGACTGGGCACTAGGAGGGTTAACAACTTGGCAGCCAAGAAATTAAGCCTCGACAAACTACAAATAGTTTGGAAGAACATTTTTGAGCTCGATTAAGAACCCGTAACTAAAACCTAAACCTACACAAGTAGCGGCCCTTCGTAGGATAACCCTAGGAACTACATAAAAACCTCAGCCTCGGCCAACTAGACGTTCTCAAGGGCGGGCGTTCACTTTAAGTGTCTTCTGTTGTTATGTGTCGACGATGGAAGGAGGTGTTGTCGAAGGGTGTCACTGAACGTGGGTCTCCTGCCAGTCAGACGATTTCCCCCCCCCCACCCCCCCCCCTGGCCCGGAGAGAGGATGTCAAGAGCGGGGGCTACAGCAGGACAAGCCCCGCCCAAGCCTCGCATCCAACATTTAATCACGGGGAGGGAATGTACTGCTATAAACGCATGCTGCCCTGGTTAGACCATTGGCCTCGCATCCCTACAATGCCGGGGCAGAAGAATGTACCGGGTTTTCGCCGGCCCAGGCTACTTTGGATTCCCCGGGGGGGGGGGGGGAAAAAAAAACGAGCATTTTTTTTTTTTTCCCCCCCAAACCCCAGAATTCCTTTTTTTTAATTCCGCCAAT
>FN648970.1:279317-311961 GCA_000310025.1 Ectocarpus siliculosus
TAATTAAAACCAAAACCTTCCAAAGGAGGGGCCCTTTGGTGGAAAACCCTGGGAACCTAAAAAAAACCTTCGCCTTGGCCAATTAGGGTTTTTTAAGGGGGGGGGTTCCCTTTAAGGTTTTTTTGTTTTTTATTTTCCCCAAAGAAAGGGGGTTTTTTTAAAGGGTTTCCCTGAAAGGGGGTTCCCCCCCATTCACGGGTTTTCCCCCCCCCCCCCCCCCCCCCTGGCCCGGGAGAGAGGATTTCAAGAGGGGGGGTTACACCGGGCCAACCCACGCCCAACCTTCGCTTCCACCATGGAATCACGGGGGGGGAAATGTATTGTTATAAACCCATGCTCCCCGGTTTAGCCCTTGGCCTTCGCTTCCTTAAAATCCGGGGGCAGAGAAATGTCCGGGTTTTTCCCCGCCCCGGGTTATTTGGGTTTCCCGGGGGGGGGGGGGGGCAATAAGTGCAGCGATTTGGTTGTTGTCTCCACGGACACCTGAGTATGCCTTGTTGTAATCTCGGCGATGATGGTCCTAGGGAACAAGAGGGCCGAAAGCTTGTGCTGCTTTCTTGTCCCGTCTATATTGCATGCATGCGTGATGTGGACGATTCCACTCAAAACAGCCGTAACTGCCACAACGTTTGGGTCCGGAACGTGCATCGTCACGGAGGAAGATGTAGACGTTCCCCCGCAATACCTCCTCCGCTCTTCACAAATTCGAAGCTCCGGTAACACTATCGGAGCCCCCGCGGCTGGCTCAAAGCAGAACGGGGGGAATGTCGAAACCCAACGCCCTGTCCCTGAGGTGGGCCATCGTGATTCTGTCGAAGGACCCGTGAAAGAGCAGGTGAGTTCGCGAACCAATCATACTCAATTGCCGGGGCGCAGCTCCTCCGACAAAGTAGGCCGGGAACTCCTCCACGTACATTGATGTTCGTGCACAATCGCAGTTTCCCATCTTCGGACTCAAGCCCGCACACACCGCGAACGCCGGCTGCACCTTTATGTAGGGCATAGGTCCTTGTTGTCCCGTTCCCTTGCCGAGATATTTCCATGCCTAGCAACCTCCGTTAGGCCAAGTCTTGGCCGTTGGTGCTTGTAATCGTTGTCAGCTGCCGTCCTTGCGGCACTTTGACGAGCGCGTCCTGGTGCTACAGGGAGTCTCAGTGCCAATAGGTGTTCCTGCCGACGACATTCATTCTTCGTGCGGCTGCGCATTCAAGTGCTGCTTGGTGCCACTGGTGGGGCTGCAAGACGCCGACATTTCAAGTGCCAGTCTTGCTGCCGCCGCCATTGCCGCTGCTACTTGTGTTGCCGCCAGTGTTGGTGCTCCTGCTGGTGCTGCTACCTCTGTTGGCGCTGCACGTGTTTCTGGTGCTTTTGTTTCTTTTGCGGGAGGTGCTACCGGCGGAATTTCTTCGCATCGAAACGTTGCTCCTGCGTCTGTTGGTGGTGGCATCCGTCTTGCTACGCTCCCGCATAATGCGAGCCGCAACGCTCTGCAGGCCGTTAGCGCGGCAGAGATTGACCAGGTCGAGCAAAGCGCGGCTGTTCGGTCGGATGCCACCTTCGCGCATCACGTCGTAAACCTGCGGTTCGAGTAGAGGCGACGGAAACATGGAAAAGTAAATCTCAACTACCGTAGAAGATCTCACACAACATCTATAGTCTCAACGCACATACCACAGTTGAGCAGGAAACCCCTTGCTCTGTCCCGCCCGTTGCTCGAATACGCTCTTCTTTACTGCTTGCACACATGCACATCCTGTCTGGAGTCGAACAGAACAACCAGCGAAGGGCGCCAACTACACTTGCCATGCAACAAAACGGTTCACGAAGTAAAACGATAACCTGAACATGGGAACCCCCGTACGAAGCGCAGGCAGCAGCAGGGCGAAGTTCTGGCTGGGACACACACACGCAGAAACGAAAAAAAACTGTTTACGCGCTTCTTGGGTTCCGACTAAGAAGGCAAACGAGTTTTCGTCGTTCCTCTGTGGACCGCTGCTGTGACACACGCGCCGGGCAAAGCCTCGCCAACCTGGAGGGCGGTGTCCACGTCCCCGGCCCCCCCACATGCCGCCAACGCCGCCCGCGTCGAGCGGGGCCCGGGGGCGACCCCGGCGGACAGCTGCTGCCGCCAGATCTCGAGGGCGCGCCCGTAGTCCTCCGCCATGACCGAGGCCCTCATGAGGTGCGCGTACGTCACCTCCGTGGGCCGGGCGAAGGTCGAGAAGTGGTTCGTCCGCTGCTGCATCGTCGCGAAAATCTTGAGACGGGGATGGAGGTGGAGGTATCCCGACCGTGCGACAATAACGGTTGGTGAGTGTGCGTGGTGGGTCTGGATGTTTCAGGGGGAGGGCAGGGAGTGTGAAAAAATATCGGTCGTGACTTCTGTACTGAAAATACCTCAAACCATTCTGTTCTTGACGTACACGAAATGGAGATCCACCGCGAGCGCCCCACTCTTCTCTTCTCGACGTACAACCGAAAACCCCCGCAAAAGTAACGAACAAGGACAACGACAGAGTTTCACCCTCCCCCTCGAACAACGCTCAAGCGCGACCCCCCTACCTCTTCCGCTTCTTCCACCCTTGGAGGGACAGCCCTCGCGGCCGCCTTTATCAGGCTCGTGTACGTCACCGCGTCCGGCTGGAGACCTCCCCCTTCCCCGTCGTCTACCATCAGGCGAACCACCCCTAGGGCGCGGTCGAACTCGCCGAGGTCCTGCAAAAAGCCGGCGGCGCACCGAAACCCACAAAATTACCACCAAACACCCGTCAGGGTTTCTGTTCCAAGGAAGAACTCCGCTGTGCGCAACAGCATGGATACCGGAGCGATTCGTTTTTGCCTGGTTTCGACCGCTGCTGTTGGGAATGAAATCCCAAGAGAGGGGGCAAGCGATCATGTTCAAGGTGCGATCTTCCAAAAAACGAAAAAAAAACAAGAATAGTCAGGTGTTCTCCCTTCGACAACCAGCCAACGCCGGCAGGCTAGCTAGAAAAACGCACGTCCGAATCCAACTTGGTCACTTGGTTGGTTGTGCGTTGCAAGGCAATGGGGGCACTGGGTGGGGCCGGGGCGGAGAGACGCACCGCACAAGTGATACATGACCTGCCTTGGCATGAAAATCGTTCCATTTGTCGTGCACGACCTGCCAACACATACTGTCGTATGACTAGCCAAAAAAGGTCTAGAAGCATAGCCGGAAGGTGTTGAAGTCCACTGATGAACGAGCGACAACGTACCGCACACGTGTTGACCAGCGCGTTGTACGCGCGCAAGTCGGGCCGCACCCCCCTGCTTCGCATCTCCTGGAACACGAGGAACACCCGGAAAAGGTTGTCCAGGGCAGGGTTGGCATTGTCCGAGGACGTCGACGACGGTGCTCGTGATGACTCGGTTGGATCGGCGGTGGGGCCGCGAAGAGAAGCTTCGGACCGACCGCTGGATGCGTAACCCCCCACCCCTCCTGCTTTTGTAGCCGGTCCTGCGGTACCTCTTCCGGAAGATGAAGAACTCCACGCGGCGATGACCGAAGGTTCCTCTTTCGCGTGGGCCCGAGTCGCCGCCGCAGCCGGTCCTTTCCCGCCCCCGGCGACCACCTTCGTCGTTCCCACCGCATCGGCCCGAACGTCCAATGATTTTCCACGATCGTCCACCCCATCTCGCGGTAGTGTTGAGGCACCGCCACTAGTCGTGCCTGGCGCTGTCGATGGAAGGGGCGAGCTTTGGGCGGGGGCACCGGGAGCGCTGGCGGCAGCGGCTACGGAAGAGCCCTCGGCGGGTCTACGCACCGCGGAAGAGGAGGGCGGCGACCTGCGTGTCTCCAGCATTCTCGTGCGCTGAAGGGCGCGGGTGCGAAGGGTGTTTTCTTCGGATATCGCCTGGGATTCGAGGGGCCCGGTGCCGGAGAAGAAGGGGGTGGGTCGCGTACGCGTTAAGGGGGGGGCACTTGGTTCTCGGTGGACTAAATAGCAGTGTTTTGTGAAATACCGGGTTGGTTCGTCCCTTCAAGCAGTTCTTCGAGTGAGACAACGACAGCTATTTAACCACCACTACAACAGCAGCCACAGCCACAGCCACAGCCACAGCAGTAACAACAACCACAGCAGCGAACAGCGACAGTAAAACCAGCATTAGAAAAAGATAAAAAAAGAACAACAACAACAACAACAACAACATTAAGCAACAACAACAACCAACAACAACAACAGTGTCCACTCACTCGCCGGCGGTGAACTGCGGTAGGGGCAAAGCAACAGGATACATATCGAGCTAGAGATTCAACATCACGAGAAAAACACGAGGAACAAGTAGGTGGTACGGGCTAACCACCGATGCAACGGCAGCCGCACACCCAATACCACCACCGCCTCAATCAGCAGCAGCAACATCCCAATCCTAGCCGGGCAGTGCACCTTCAGTAAGGACGTGTAGCTCCGCACACCCGGGCGCACTCCCTCCGTCTCCATGGCCTCGAACACCTCTACCGCCGCCTTGCTGTCCCGGCTGTGCCGGCACACTTCCATCAGAGCCAAGTACGTCCCCTCGGTGGGCTTCACGCCTTGTCGTGCGAGAACCACCAACCCGCGTGGGGATGCGAGGCAGGAGGAGATGGTAGGGGGCGAGGGCACGGGGGGGGGTACTCATTTTGTGCATGCCTCAGTTGTTAGACCATTGACCATGCGCCCTGGAGAGGGATGTAGAATGTAGAAATCTTCGTCTTCGGTTTCAGCTTTTGCTGTTTCCCAGAAATTGGCGGGCGAGCGAGCGGTTGTGTGGGCCGGGCACGGGGGTTTACTCATCGTAACATGGGGGTGAGTGGGGCTCATCAAGGTGCGAAATAGGGTACCTCCCTCCTTGCAACTTCATACTGAGCGTTGTACGTAAGGACTGCCCTCTGCGAGAGGGCGGTGCACCGATTTTCAATCGATTTTCAAGCACAGCAATGATCATCCAGGATAAAAAAAAAGGGTGAGAGGTTTTCAGGGTGTAGGGAGAGGAAAGATAGTTCATGCGGGAAGATGGATGGATCAAACAGCCGCTACTGTTGTAGATGGATGGGGCAAGCTCCACAATATTGATGGCAACGCTGTCTGATTAACTTACCTGTCTCCCTCATGCTCTGCACAATCCGAAAGGCCCGGGCCAGCTTCTTGGCGCGGCCACACGCTCCTAGGAGCGCCGAGTAGGTGAGCTCGTTAATCTAGGCGGCAGGGGCATGGATAGGGGCAACAACGACCAGACGCAATTCAGCAAGTCGAGACGGAGATTGATCCACTCGTGTCCAGCACAAAACTAAAGCGCCGAGCAAATGAGCAAACACAATTGCTTGCGGAGCACGAGCGTGAGGGAAACGAGACAAAATCCGCCAGAGCAAGGGGCGAGACGGAAATCACTCGTTCATGGCCAGCAATATATTCCAGGTCTTGCGTATGGGAGATTCGCCACACGTACCGCGTTTGCTTTCCAACGGTGCTGGCTACCACTGCAGAAGAAGACAATCCCATCGCAACACCGAGGGTAAGCGGCAGCCTGTGTCTACCAATACTCCCAACAAATTGTCGTTGCTGCTGCTGCTGCTGCTGCTGCGGGTGCGCACCTCCGAGCCGTGGCCCTCAGCCCTGGAGCGTTCCATGAGCTCCACGGCCTTGTCTAGGGCTCCGGCGGTGTCGACGGCGTTGAGCAGCAGCAGCCAAGTTTCACCGTCGGGTGAGTCTCGCCTCTCCACCATCCCTTCCAGCACCTTTCACAGGGTTCATGTAGGGAGTAAATCAACAGGGGGGAGGATAACAATGTATCAGCCCCTGCATTTCGTGAGCCCCCTTGCGACCACAGGGCAAACGTAATAAAAACGACGGCGGGTGGGGTGTAAGTTTACGACAAACAGAAAGGAAAACAAGGCATGTCGTACAAGTACGTGTGGACTGACTTTTCGAAGGTTCTGCTCCACAAGCCGTACAATGCCGAAAAGGGTGGATGAAACTGCAACAACAAGGAGGGGGAGCCAAGAGTGGGGTACGACGCTGAGCGTGGTGTTAGAACAACAAACGTTGCAGTGGAGAACGTTCGTCCGCCCCGCACGGCGTCAGAGTCGGAATTTTCTTGTGTGAAGTGTCCGGTGCTTCGTGCAGACCTCCGCGTCTCACGGAAGAGTGCAAGGAGCGTTTTCCTGCAAAAAACTTTGTTACCCCCAATCTACAACACCTCATTTAGGAAAGTGGTTGTAACACGTATCGTACTGCTGCATGTCAAAAACCGCCCACCAACTTTCTCCTCTCCCTCCCCGCCGTGGGCCCAAAAAACAGCGCCGGACGTGCGACGACAATACGATGGCACCACGACAAAGGAAGGCAGCTTCGCTTCTCCTTGCCTACTCCTAGCCAACATCTCCTTCCGCTGACCCCTGCCCGACCCTTCCCGTACCTTGAACGCAGCGTCGACCTGGTCCGCCTGGCCGAAGAGCTGGAGGAGGTCGCTCTCCAGCTTGCGGTTCATCCTCCAAGCGCCTCTTCCCCGTGCTGTTGCAGTCTCCCCGCTTCCTCCTTCTCCAGTAGTGGCACCCCCCCGCGTTATCGCTTCCGCCGTCGCCATCGGGGGGGGCAAAGGGTTAGGCCCCGCGATGGTGTCGATCCCCGCTGGCCCCGGTGTTATCCCCACCGTTCCAGAGAAAAACGCCTCCGTTACGTTCTCGCTGTCAGCTGGATCAGCCGAAACAGTTCCAGCCATTGCCGTGGCTGGTCCCCTTCCAGCAGCCTCCTTCCGCGCGACATCACCGATACCCGTGCCTCTGCCGCTGCTACTGCGCGTGTCGCTGTCAACGTGTCCGACTTCTCTTACAAATTCGGCGGCGTTTGTGTCGCCGTTTCGGCCACCACCACCGCCGCTGCTGCTACTGTTCGGCCGCCTTTTGTTCAACTCGTCGAGGACTATCCCCGCCCTGTCCGCCTGGCCCAACCTTGCGCACTGCGTCAGCAAGGACGTGTAGGTGACCTGCGGCGTTCGCACACAGACAAAGACGCAGCAAAACACGTCGTGTGCATGGTGCGATTTTCATGCAAACCTCAACCGACAGGCAAGCATTAGACTTGGCCGGGGACGGCGAAGGGCGGACAATTTCGGAACACAAAATAAATAACAATCGGGTTTCAACAACGGTTTCCCGATTGTCACCTTTTTGTGACTACCACACCCCAAGACTTCGGCTGGGAGCATGAGACGCAACAACACCCAGTCCTCCACTACGGCACGCCATGACGACACCGCGACATCGATGCAGGAGTCAGGAAGTCCTTCGTGCCAAAACCAAACACACATTATTAAAGGTCTCGAGTCACTCCTGGTGCGCGCTACCGCTCTCCTTCCGCCCTCATCTTCTCCGCACCCTCCATATAGGCAACCGCACCCATGACGACAGAAACCGCCCTAGCACCGACAACGCTGCAGGAGTCAGCAAGTCCCTCGTGCCAGCAAACACTATCAAACGTCTCAATCCACTCCTCGACGTGCTACCGCTCCCCTTCCGACCTCTTCTTCCTCGCACTCTCCATCAAGGCACCCACCCGCACACCCGGCCGATCACCATGATCGCCTACATCTCCCCCACCACCACCACCACCAACAACAACAACAACCACAACCACGAAAACATCAATACAAACCTCCGTAGGCTCTATGCCGACGTCGAGCATGTGCTCCAGCACGGCGAAGGCCAGGTCGAGCTCGTCCGCCTTGAGGCACGCGTCCATCAGCGCTGAGCAGGTAACCCCGTTGGGCACCGTGCCCCTCTCTCGCATCTCCTTGAATAGCTTAAAGCTCCACTCCAGCTCCTGCGGGTTACGTCGGTTACATGTCGGTTACGTCGGTTACATTGTCCAATGGGTCGGTTTAAGGTCGGTTACGTCGAGCACATGATCGGTTACATCGGTTAAACGGTCGGTTATATCTGTTACATTATCCGTTCCGTCAGTTACAGTGTCGGTCACGTCGGTTACATGTCGGCTACGTCGGTTACATTGTCCTGTACGTCGATTACAGATCGGTTACGTCGGGCACATGATCAGTTACATCGGTCACACTGTCCGTTATATCGGTTACATGATCCGTTCCGTCAGTTACAATGTCGGTTACGTCGGTTACATGTCGGCTACGTCGGTTACAAGTCGGTTACGTCGAGCACATGATCGGTTACATCGGTTACACCGTCCGTTATATCGGTTACAATATCCGTTCCGTCAGTTACAATGTCCGTTCCGTCATTACAATGTCGGTTACAATTGTGGATACGTCGGGTACATGGTCAGTTTCGTCGGATACACGGTCCGTTTCGTCGACTATATTGCCCGTTGCGTCGGTTACACTGTCTGTGGTGTCGACGACATTGTCAGATACATCCGTTACACGGTCTGTTACGTCGGTTACGTTGTACGTTACTTCGGTTGCATTGTAAGGTACGTCGGCTACATCGCAGGCAACAATGGGGCGGCGGCGGCGGCGGCGGCGGGCGTGGTGGTCGCGCCATGGGTGTGTCACTAAAATTGTTTCGATGTAGGACGGGGTTCGTACAAACGGCATGTGCCGCGGCCCCCACCCTGCCCAACAACGTCTGACCACGCTCCGCAGAGTCCCGCACAAGAAAAGACAAGACGATAAGAGAAAATACCGAGAGGACGCTGTCATCAACGGTTACGTTGTACCAGGTACGTTACTTTGGTTGCATTGTAGGGTACGTCGGCTACATCGCAGGCAACAATGGGGCGGCGGCGGCGGCGGTGTCGGGCGTGGTGGTCGAGCCAAGGGTGTGTCACTAAAATTGTTTCGATGTAGGACGGGGGTTCATACAAACGGCATGTACCGCGGCCCCCACCCTGCCCAACAACGGCTGACCACGCTCCGCAGAGTCCCGCACGAGAAAAGACAAGACGATAAGAGAAAATACCGAGAGGACGCTGTCATCAACTCAACGCGTTCAGAGTTGTTGTAGCTCACAGCAGGTTTGCAGGTCCAAGCGACGCATGACCAAACCCCGCGGGAGGCGGTTTCATTACTACGTGGACAGACGAACAGCCCTCGGCGGGGCCCGAAAGAACGAGTCCCCGCAAAAAGATAAAGCCTCTAACGCAAACGGCACAAAGACCAGCGCAAAAGTAAGGGGCTCAAGGATCACTGAAAGGACCTGATTTAACGTTAAAAGTTGCACCTGAATTGAGCACCCAAATTTGGATGGACCTAGTTGGGTCTGGCCAAAATACGTTTGCGTCGATCTAACGTAATTTAGCCACATCTAAATGCCAATCAAGGTTCAGCAACACCCAAATGCGGTGGAATCGTTGCCACGAGGTGACGTGGTGACCAAACAGGTAGAGCGATAGACCATGTGCATCACACGGGAGCTGTAAACATGTGTCAACACACGCACGAAGCTAAGCATCAGCAGGCGGTGCCAGTGGTCCAAGCCTCATCCGCAGGCTTGCTCTACAACTTTTGTTTGGACTGTCTCGCTGCACACAACAGGCCGTTGGCTTTTGACACCGCACATTTTGGGAAGCAACCTCTACCACAACCCAACGAGCGCGAAAAATTGATATCGCTCACAGAATCATTGCAATACAGTTATTTCCCAGCAGAGGGCAGTGGGCGATGCGTGTGGGTGCCGCACGGCCAGTGTGCCACATGCGGTCCAGTCAGGGGTAACGCCAACACGAGGTCAGCTCATCATGGGGGGTGCAAAAGGGGTGAAATGCAACTCGGGTACTTCGATTCAGCACAAGACAGTCCAATTCTCCATTGCTTTTCGCTTCACACAATACCACGTCCCGTTTTTCCAGGCAGCAAAGAAAGACTCATTGTATTTTTCGCTGTTGTCCAATCACCGTCTTTGGCCCCCGGTACTCCCCTCCAACTTAGGTTTTGCAGGGTCTCTATGTAGGAGCAACTTTCAAGTGTTAAAACAAGGCCAAAACGCCAACAGCCAGCTCACTCGGGCAAGCATGAACAAGACATCATGGACGAAGCCCTCCCAACCCAAGGACCCCGTACACAACCCCAGCCCTACTCGCTCTTCGCCTTATCCCCCCTCAAGGCGCTTCGCGCTTGGTGATGTGCTAACCCGGTCCCGTGAAAACCTGGCGTGCTCCGTCCCGGTTTGTAGGGATGCGCGACGTCAAAGGTTTAACTAAACAACTGAGGCATGCACGGCTATGAGTACCCGCTGTTGGTACACACAACACGCGGCGCACCTTTCCCTTCCCGCACGCGTCGATGAGGGTGGTCCACGTGACCACGTTGGGCTCAATCCCCGTCCCGAACATCTCGTCCAGGGTCTGGAACGCCCTCGCGAGCTGCCCCGCCCGGCCGCACGCGTTGATAAGCGCCGAGTACGTGACGCGGTTGGGCTCCAGCCCCCTCGCCCGCATCTCCTGCAGCCAAGAGAACGCCTCGTCGACCTTAGAAAACCCATTCAGAGGCCGGAAACAGAAAACAGGGGGAGGGTGGCGAAGAGAATCGGGTGTGTTTCTTTTTCGTGCCCGTTCGCGCGGTTTGCAAAACCCAGAAGTAACTGTTACAGAAAACGAAATTAAAACCGAGACTTATCTGCGCTGACTAGTCGAACGGTTTGCTTCGGTTTCTAATCGCGCAAAAAAACTGTGCGCAAAGCGCGCAAAAATCGCGCTTTCGGGAAAAGCCAACGAGTCAATCCGATCCGTGCCGCATGAGAGGACACGGGAAGCGGGACCCACCCCCGCGTTCATGTTGGTTTACCTCTTTCAATTACTTTAATCATTGCAGCGTAAATAGAAAAAAATATTTGCGGCTGCGCTGCCTATAACGCGAGCCTCTCCTTGGCGAGTTAGAAGTACACACCAATCGGTATTCAATTCTATAGCAGCTATCCATCCATCTCAAGATTATGTCACCACCGCACGCCCAACCCTCCCCCCCCTGGCGAAAACCTGGCATATCGCTCCGTCTCGGTATTGTAGGGACGCGAGGCCAATGGTCTAACGACTACGGCCTGCGTTTACATGAGGACACCCCCCCCCCCCCCCCTACAGTACCTGTCCCTGCACGGCGTGGGAGTGGATCAGGGCCGAGAACGTCCTGTCGTTGGGGCTGAGGCCCGCCTGGGAAAGGCGGGAGAACACCTGTCGCGCCCGGTCGATGTCGCCGGCTCTACCGCACGCGTCGATCAGCGTGTTGAACGTGATCACGGAAGGGGTCACGCCATAGCGAGACATCTGGTCGAAAACCTGTCACGTCCCAAAAGCGCAACGAAGTTTTGGGGTAAGAACAAAGGACGAGCAAATGTTCAGGGGGGTTGGACCAAAAAGGGAGGGGTGGGTGCGACCATGGCGGACAGGAGCGAGGAATCTGGTCGGAGTCCTGTCCCCAACGCAGGGGGTGACGAGGATATAATGGTGCGAAAACCGGGCAAGTGGGAATCAAGGGTGCCATGTGACCAAGGGTTGGAGTAAAACGGCACTAGTGCTGTGAGCGCTGATTTGAAGTGTAGACAACAAAAAAAAAAAAACTGCATCGATGTTTTGGCACCCATTTTCATTTTGCTGCTTTGGTCCTTCTTGCTTCAGGCCGTCGATGTGCATGCCCTGGTGAGTTGCCGTTGAGGCTGGTGCCTAGTCAGAGGGCAACCTTCCTACTCCGTCAGCCTAGTGCGTAGGTACGGACGGTGCGTAGATCGCGCACGTAGACTGAAAAGCCGGGCTTCAACAGCAGCAACGGCAGTCGCGGTTTCAAACCGAAAAATACAAAGGGGGCAGGCAGACAAGCGTGCGTGCACCCCACTAAAGACGCACCAGCACCAGGGCATTGCACAGCAGATCACAACGAAAAAAAAAAAAAACACCGGAGAAAAAAAAACATGCATTACGCAAGTGCTGGCCGACTGGCAAGTTGGCACGGTAGGCACCCCCGCCGTCCCGCGCTCTCTCTACCTTGAGCGCCTGATCCGGACTGCCCGCCTTCGCAAAGGCGTTGATGAGGGAATTGATGGCCTGGACGTCCGGGGTAATTCCCGCCTCGAGCATCTCCCTGAAAAATCTCTCCGCCAAACGGACCCTGCGACACGCCCCAGCCCTGTGCATCGAGGTGGCGCAGAGAGGACCGCCTTCGCGCGATTACCCAACAAGTTAATGAGGAAACAGAGCAGGGATGGGGGGACGCAGACCCTATTCCCCAACCCTGACCCTACCCCAACTTCCCCGATTGTATGCTTAATCGAACATAATTACATAATACGAAAAAAACCTGGGAAGGATACTGCACAGAGAATGGTGGGGTAGGGGCGGGGGGAACCCCACTCATGAACGTGTGATAAATTGCCGAGTTCCTTGGCTTGCTATACCTCGAGTCGTACGGGGGTTGTCGATCTCGCGCGGGGGGGGGGGGCATGTCTCGTGCGAAAACTGGCGGGCGACGGTGGTGGTGATCAGATGAGGGGTAAAAACATTACAAAGGACAACAAGCACGGGAGCTCTGAGAATACCAGGACGTTTGGTCCTGGTACGTCACCGATATCATTCGGTGTCTCGGGGTTTGCGTAGATACATCTCAAAGCAGTTGCCCAACGACTCGAGTACGAGTTCGAACTCAAACACACCATAGCGCTAACTGCCGCGGCACCCATGTCGTTCGACCCGAAAACGCTGTACTTCGAGAGGGCCGTAAGAGCGAGCGCGCACCAGAGCGCCCAATGAGATATGCTGCGCACACACACTAGAACCAAGCTCCCGGTTGAAACCTTCAACAACAGAGCCCACAAACCGGCGCCAAGGCCCATATCGCATTTTCCTGGGCATGTTAACTTGTTCCAGAAAACCCAAAACCGATACCTAGCAACGTCGCAGAGCAAACAAAGCCCACCGGGAGATGAGGGTGGAGAACGTGACGATCGTCGGGCGGAGCTGGCACGCCAACATGGCCTCGTAGGCCGCGACGCAGTCGTCTATCCTCCCGGCGTCCCCCAGCGCGCGAAGGAACACGTTGCAGGCCGGCACCCCTCCCTGCTTCGGCGAGGCTGCTGCTGTCGCCGCCGCTAGCTTTAGGCGCCGCCGCGACATGCATTCCAAGAACCTGGCGCAACCAAGGGGGGGCGGCGAGGGAGGGTTTCCCACCACATTGCTGTGATGCGTGGTCGTGGTTCACAGAACCAGGGACCCTCGTATTCCGGTAAAGCTGGGACGAAGCATGCCACGTTCTGAACGAATTCCTGCGTGTCCTTTTCGGTTGGCGTACATTTTTGGAGACATTGAATGGCGCGCCTAGGTTTTGAGACGAGGCACAACAGTAGTTCAAAAAATACAGCGGTAAGAATCAATTCCATCATCGGATGTTGTTGCCCCATGTCTTTTTGAGCAAAATCTTGGGCCCCAGTAGCCAAAAGGAAGGGTTTGGAAGTTTCCAACCATCCCACCCGGAGGACTCTGAGTTGCGTCCCCCTACAAAGAATGACCGCCGAAGTCTTGGTGTCGGAGAGACAACTACAGTACACCGCTTCGTGCTTGCTGTACACCGTGACCACTTCACGTACCGTAGGCCGCATAAGATACCACACACCCGCTCAACGGGATTAAGAGCTCGAAAAATCCGCATAAAAAAAAAATACCAGTGCCTGTGCCGAAAATGGCAGCGTTAGAACCGTCTCGCTTTCAAAAAACGCAACATTCGATTTTGGCATCCTCTTCATCGTGGACTGATCATAAACAAACGTCCACGGGGGTGTGTGGAACATGGTTACCGTGTCCGTGCATCACAACACGACCGCAGCGGATGCACATGCACGAATGACGGCCTGCTCACATTTCCACCCCATTCGCGATGTCCCCTCGGACCACAGCGGCCGTCGCGCCCGGCACGCTGGGCCCTGGAACACCACCGCCGCCGGAGGCGTTGGCGTTGGCGGTGTTGGGAAAGGGGTCTACCGAGATCTCCGAGGGGCGAGCACCGGCCGGCCCTTCCACCGGCATCATCGACGACTTGGTGTTGCTGCTGGACAAGGCCATGGTGGTGGTGGCGGTGGTGACAGCGGCCGCTTCTCTGTGAGGCGGCCGTCCGTTGGACCGTTCTTGGGATCGTTCCGGAGAAAACGGCCGCCGCCGCTGCCGCCGCCGTTGCCGCTGCCGCTGTCGGGATAGCTGCAGCAGGAGAGGCGGCAAAAACACGCGCGCCAGAGACAAAAAAAATATAAACAAGACGGGGAATATGTTGTTCTGAGTCTCGAAGGGTAACTAACACACCATCGCTGGCCGCGTCCCGAAAAGGAGGTATGTGTAACTCCTCATCTTCGGTGCTAGTGCAACGGCAAGGGCCAAGGGGGGTGGTCGAGCGGGCATTGGGACTTGTCGACGGCATCCGTTGCATGGCAACGGCACATCATGCTTACAGAAAAACACAAGAAACGTCAAGGCCACAGCAGTGTGTACGTACATATTTGAAATATTTTCTTGTTGGCTCGGAGGAGTTCGCTGGGCTCTTCGAGCCAACAAACTTCAGCCGTGATAGCGTTGAGTTTGGGAAACGTCGCAACTGCAGCTGCCTGTTTCTTTGCCTGCGTTTTCATTTTCATCTTGCATCACCTCTTGGTGACACGGCTGTGCTCTCATGAGCCCACTCCGGGAGGATCTATCTCTTGGACGAAATACAAATGGCGAGTGAGAATAAGAAGGCAGACGCTTTCAACTCCGCGGCCAACAAAACACAAGCAAACAAGGCATGTCCCGAGGGGTGCCGAGACTCGGTCCGAAAAGAACGTGTTTTCTGTGCGGGCCCGATGAAACATGGACATGACGGCTCTTCGCGTACATGATCTAGCGTTTGTGTACTTCGCGGTCAATGGACGCACTAAAGCAACGCGGTAGCAGGGGACGGAATGGAACAGTACAACGCCGCAGTAGGCACACCAATAAACATGCCTTTTAACAAACACGTCTCGTGCAGTCGCCCCCAACTCGACAAAAGGAAGGCGATCACGGCGGTGCAAGTAGCACAGCAGCGGTAGAATAAGATGAAAATGTTACACAGCAGTGTTTTTGGTTTGTCCCCACCATGCGAAATACGTAGAAACACAAAACGCTTTTACAGAGAATTATCAAAGAGAACAAACAAAGTTAGGGGAGTGTTATTGGCTTGGTCCCAACCCCCTCTTATACCGTGTTCCCGCTACTGCTGGTGCATCGAGATATCGCGATGCATAAAATATGAGGCCAGGGGAACTGACTGACTCTATTTGTGGTCCACCTGGTCCGACCTCGGAGGCCGCAACACGCCGCCGGCAACCTCACCTGCCCCACAACGCCACCACCACCCAAGTCGGAGCAAACACCCAGAGCAGTCGAGCATCTCCCACGATTTACCCTGTCCCCTCGACACCTGCTCCGCCCCTGCAGCTGATGCAACGACCGCCGATGTTGCTGCTGCCCCCCGGTCGGGAGCAAATTCTGAGTCAAGCCTGCTGACTGGACCCAACCTGGCGTCATCCCACAGCTACGGTCCAGCGGGCTAGCACAATGCTGTGAGTCGTGTGGAAAGGGCCCTAACCTCGTCATCTCGTCCGTGCTGTGTCCGAAGCTCAGGAGCTCTGGCTTGAGCTTTGACGCCCCCCGTCCTATTGCTGTTGCAGTGGTGTCGTGTACTTGGTCAGCCGCCGTGCTGCCTGAGGGATTTCAAACCACGAGTGAGCAAACAACCTCTCTCCGGTTACTTTCTAGCTCAACTCATGCGGCACCCTCTGCCACCCATCGTCTTGATGCTAGATCCAGCAGCGACACGAGGTACCAGTGGAACTCGTCGTGTGGTGAGCACGGACACCACGCAGCAGCACAGACAGAAGGTGGTGGGTGGTGGTTCCCAACAGACACGTGGACAGACAGGGACACATGACTTGCTTACCTCTGTGCTACCAGCCGCGGGGACCCCAACGGAACACACGATCCTGCTCCATCTCATCACAGCACAACATCGCCGCCCCCCATCACAGCCATGGTCACATCAGCCATCGTCCTTGCAAGTTTGGAGGAGGGAGAGGGGCGCTATGTGAAAGCTTCAGCTGTTCCGAGGTAGGTTTATGTGTATATTGCAGGTGATAACGTACATCGACATAAGATATCACACCCCCTGGACCGATTTGCAAAGCTCGATTTCTCCACATCCACATCATCAGAACAACAACTTTGATCAGAACTATCATTGTACTTTAGGGGGTCCGAAAACGGCGGCGATGGAAGCCGTCTCGTCGAGAGCTTTCGGAAAACGCGTTATGCCACTTCACTTATTCATCCTCTTCGTCATGGAGTAATCGAGTTTTGAAAATCGTCCAGCGGGTGTACAAAGTACTTTATCTGTGTCACCACGGACGGTATCATGTCTATATCGTCGAGTCTCTTTTCATCCTTGAGTGACGCGCGTATGTATGTATTAACCTCGTTACCGCTGTACATCCATTGACTTGGTACATTCTTTTCCCACCCACGCTTGGGGATATTCGTGTCCAAACACTAAATATCCATCAAGTCTAGTCGGCTGCGACCACATGACTGTTGATAGAAATGACTTACTCAGTCAAGGGAAAGTTAGTTTTAGATATAGCCGTTGTATCTCTCATCCATGTTACGTCCAATACTGCGGTAGATCAAATGTAATTTCAATAGTACCCGTAGAGACGGAAACACGCCGTGGCGGGTGGCGGGCGACCATTTTTGCTCACTAAAACGAGCGCGGAGGTCCCCTTCTGCAAGCGCATGGACCGCATGGAAATACTATTGCTGTGCATATACAAGATCCCCTGAAGTGACACGATAGAGGAAACGATTAGATACGGCATGGGAGTGAGCGGGTGTCGGCGCAACGGGAGCCGAACAGACGGCACCAATCCAGCGTACAAGGGTAGACGGATCTGCTGCTTGCTGAAACGGTATATGCTAGAAACATCACCACGCGTGTAGCAGCACGTCCGGTCCAATAGTCTAGTGCCGCTGACCCGGATTATTGACAGCTTTTGTCATGCATCATAACATTCAGGAGCTCCCGGGCACAACCTGCCCCTTCCGCATCCACTTTGTCCGCCCCCTGTGACGTTGACCGTTTAGCCCTTGGCAGCCAAGAAGTAGTTGCTACATTCGAAGGCTATACATGTCATCATGCTGAGGACGAACGGTATCGGGCACACCTCTCAATCAAGTTTACCATTTTCTTCGTGGGTTCGTGGAAAAATTCAAGGGGGGGCAGAAGACTCTGAAAACTAGCTGTGCAACAGCTAGTGTTGCTCCCCGGTTTGGTCAGAACCGGATCCGGTTCTGAAAATACTCGGCCGATTCCGGGTCCACCAGTTGATACCCGGGTATTTCGGCACCCGGGTACCCGGGTGTTTCCGGCGCCCCCAATGTGCACACACAGCACACAGCACGCAGCTTCACAGCCACCTCCCACACCTAGCCAGCCACCAGCGTACGCGGTCCCGCTATTCCATGAGCCAGGAGGTAGCCTTCCCGGAAGTGAATCTAAGGCCCAGCGGTCGGCAGCAGCGGCACCCAGCCAAACGCCGCGCGCACGCGTGTCGTCATGCGCCAAGACGCCATCAGCCAAGGCGCGAAGTGCTACTGCGGCAGACGAGAGTGACAGCTCATCCGAGAAGAACGACTATGGTGACGACCACGAGGAAGAGGAAGAGAAAGGCGAGAGTGACAGCAGTGACATGAAAGTGGAGGTAACTGGCATAACTAAAGGCGGCTCCTCCAGCTCTCCCCGTGGTGCTAGTCGCAGCAGCAGCGAAACGGAGAGGAGCGGCAACTCCGGCGGCGGCTCTGCCAAGCCTGCCGCCAAGCCTGCCGCCAAAAAGGCGAAGACGTCGAAGATCTGGGATGACTTCATCCTGGACGTGGACGCCAACTACGTGAAGTGGAAGCATTGCCCCACGGGGGGTGTACTTGGTTCATGTGCTTGTACATGGACGAGGTGCTACCACCAGCACGCTTCATGCGCCCTTTGCCCGGGGGGCAATGCTTGCACTTGCCAACATCATGTGTGTCCTTGCTGGACTGAACCAGTATCTTCTTCGTCTATCCGCCGCGGCTTCCACAATCATCACTGTGGCGTTGGATCCGATAGCCAGGACACCAGCCGAGATGGTGCCTACTTCCATCTTTGCTGCGGTCGATTGTGCCTGCGCTGCAGACCGCCGCAGACCAACAGGATGATAGGTTCGTGCCGCTACACGCCTTGCCGGACCCCGATGAACAGGATGGAAAGGGTTTTCGCAACTCACGACGGTGACCAAGAACTCTGAAACCCAGGGCAACGGTGCGATCGCGCAAGCTGTCCCTTCCTCAAGCGCTGAACGAAAATGCACTGTTTTTACCGAGACCATGCATCTCCAACAGCTAAGAAGGGTCCGGTCCGCTGTTGGCGGAGATTCCCTATCGGTCAAACCGACCCTTTTCCTCAAAAGAAAGTGTGGAAGGACACAAAATGTCTCACCCTTTCCCTGAGTGCCACCAAGGAGGCGATGCTGGGCAACGGCAGCTCTTCTCTGACGGGTGCGGTACACCACAGTCTAGAGATACATGGTATGGTGGCGGTTGCTTTGCCCCGATCGACATATCGCGGGAGATCAAGGACCTCCCAAGAGCCAGAGGCTGCAGCATTGGGCAGAGCGCTACTCCCCAACTGTCTGCACTGCACGCAGCCTTTGCGTCAGGCGGCGTCGGGGCACACTTGTGTCAAACGTGGTGGACATCGCGAGCCTCTGCCCACGTTCGCGAGAGACAACGGAAGCATTGGAACAAGACCGATTGCGTCAACGTGTACCGTGCCCGGTCGGGAGACGAGAGACACAGCGAACAAGGTGGCCACGCACGCATACCGCGTTCATCCATGGGCGTTCCCTCAGGGGGAGGACGCTCCTGCTACCACTGGCAGGGCCCTCACATCCGAAGTATTTGCTATTGGGTACGGTACTCGTGATCAGCAGGTACAAGGGCGGTAGGTAGCTGATGGGACGGATAGCCTGGTGATATTTGGTAGGCAATGGAGGCGCCGCGTGTGTTTGGGTGTTTCTGTGGAGACTACTTGTCAAAAAGCCTGTATGTAGAAAATGCACCGATCGCACGCGTTTGCACCCGTTCTGTGTGTACACCAGTATCGGAATGATGGGTTTTTCTAAGGTTACGGCGTGAAAGCATGCACCACTACTGCTGCTGTGTCCACTCCTGATAAGACGTCCTTTCACCCGGGATCACTTGGGTCTCGTCTATTTGGGGGTAGAATGTGCCTATTCACTGCGACGTAGAACCATGTTGTGGAACCCGTCTGTTAGATCCAACCTATGCCCCTCCGTCTCACACAATCCGTGGCTACCGGTTGAGTACAAGCAAGAGAGTCTCCCCCGCCTGATACTGAAAATTTCGAACAAGGACATGGAGCAACATGCCTTTCGCAGGATACCCTTTGAACCCAACGCACCTGTGTTCGGTACAATCTCGGCAAGAGTTGCCATGTGTGATGCATTTTCCGGACATCACAGTGTACTCTTGTCTGAGCGTCGTGTACAATCATAGCTCTTTTCGTCTCTTCGACCTGGTCGCTTTCGTTGCAGGCGCGTGCTGGCACGGTGAAGAGCAACAGCGACGGACTTCCATCTCAAATTAAGGGCGCTGAAGCCATTTGGAGATTCCTACCATCGGAGTATGGATCAACCCGGCGGTGAGCGTAACGCCTGGTGCATGCTGGATCAACGTCCCCCGTACTTGACGGGGACACCACTTCGCACAAGGTCATAACCCGATATTACACCGGCTGTGGAACACGACGAGGGAACACATGGCATCCCGGCGAGCCCTTCGCACTCTTGTGGATGCAGCCGGTTGCGAGGCCTCGGTGTGCAAGGTGCTCCGCAGTACACAAGGAAGCGTTGCAGGCGCTTTACTGGTGGCGTGTTTGGGGTGGGGGTATGTGTTGTTGCTGTTGTTGTAGCTTTCAGCGGCGAATGCCTCGCGCATTGGTTTCGTTGAAAACCATCACGAGATCCAGAAGACTGCACATTTCTTTCTGGGAAAAGAGGTCACCATGTTCACAACCAATGACTCGTATTTCTTGCCGCAGCCGGTGAAGGCGCGCAATGAAGTGGTAGAAAGCAGAGAGGTGTCGGGTCGCGAGCGGTGCAACAACCCCCAGTCCTCCTCTTCGTACGTATGCGCGCGGTTATTGCGCAGCACATGCCCAGCTCGGACTGAAAAAGCGAGACCAGCGCCTGCAATAAACCCTCGCTCCGAATGACTGCACATGTTTAAAAAAAATTTCGACGTTGTCTGACCCGCGACACCGCGGCACACGCACGGGAGACTGCAATACATTCAATATCAGGGCCCCACCCAAATCACACCGTACGGACAACGTGAGACCCATCAAGCCTTTCGTAGTACCAGCTGAAAATCAGCACGACACACTGCAGTTCAGTGCACTGACACCAACAACCGCCACCATCATATCCCACCGCGCCATCAATCACTGGGTTTTTCGAGAGCTGCTTGCAGCTTGCTCCAAGCCGGACTGTGGCTGTAGCTTCCCCGTCGTCCCCCTTTCACGAGGGCCACGACTAGCCTGGTCTTGAGCTTCCGGGCCGTAACCCCTGCCACAACGCCGCTCAACCTCTGGAGGTCAATCGTGTGAAGGCCGTACTCCCTGAAGCGATTTCGTGGGTAAGAGTGCGTGTGGGATATGAAGTGAGAGGGGGTTGCGATGTACCTTTATGATTATTCACGTCAACAATGAGCGCTTTGACTGCGGCTTCGCGATGGGCTCCGGATCAACAACGGGCAATCGCGTCGAAACTACACTGGATCCCACTACACACGAAGTTGTGTTTCCTCAAAAGCGCCCTCCATTAAACCGGAGAGCAGCTCCTAAAGAAGAGCATATGACTATGTCCAAACAAAGAGGACCTCCGCCCTAGTGAAACTCACAGCAATACGAAGGGCGCCTCGTTCAAGATACTACTGTCAATTAAGCAAACAACACATCACAGGCTCCGCGCGGGAGAACATGCATACCTGCTGTCGATGGACATTCGGAACCGCCGAGAGCCCCACTCTATCTCTATCTCTTCCACGTCCACCTTGGCCCACTCCCACTCGGATTGCCGAAATGTGAGCCGGACTTCCTCGCCGTAGTCTTCCCAAGAGTAGGACGAAATTTGTTGAGGCCGGCGACGCCGCGTGGTCACCGGAGGGGAAGACGCGGACGAACTTCCGTTGGGTCTTGCGCCGTTGGGTGCGGAGGTGGTATCGCCCTGTTGTTGACACGCCGGGATCGTTTGCACGCGACGAGTGGGTGGAGGAACGGCATGGGCATACTATGTGGAATGTTTTCACTCCGTACAGGAGGAGCAAGATGAAAAGCGATTGGTGTGTTGTTAAGAGAAGGCTTTGCGGGCCAGATCAAGGGCAGAGTGCAACCTGCATGCGGAAATCAAGGCGGCACTGCATCACTCGCAGACCTATCTCAGAACTTGAGGTAGTACCAATCCACCGCAGAAATAACTGGTCAGCTATGCATGGAGTCTAGGATCTCAGTCCTTGTGACAAAAACGTGCTACAGATTTGCATTGACAGCTTCTGACACGAGCCTTCCTTCACCGAATTACATTGTTGCATGTTGAACCAGTAGCTCAGCTTATGAAACGATCAAGCAAACAACACCGGCAAAACCAGAGCGAACGTAAGTGCTTGCGACCATTGTTTCAGCACAACTCGATCCTCACACATCCTAGCTGGAGATGCTGCGATCTCCGTGGTTGATTTGAATGCAGCAGGTACTCAAGTAGCGCTCTGTTTCTGGGTGCTATATGCGTGGATCAATACAAATCCGGGAGCTACACCAGAAACCGAGCTAGCGTTTGCCACGCGTAGAGCTCGATGAAAGCGGACCCGCTTCCAAACTGCGCAAGGGCGGAACTGCTGTAGCATGTCACAAGGGCTTGGATCCTACAGGCCTGCGATTCGTGCAGCGCCGCCATGACTCCCGGGGGCTCAACAGAAATACCGTAGACTACTGAAACAAAGATTTCAGTGTCACCAGTGCAACGTCTGCCAAACTCTGGAAGATAATCGACACGACGCAATGGGGACTCACGGGTCGCGATGAAGATGATCGGAGGGAGTGTGAAATACGGTTCACACCTAGGAGTTGGAAGAGGAGCATGGCGACTTTCTTCAGAAACTTGCGCTGAGAGTTGAACGCTGACGAACGAACAAAGGGGATGAGACCGCTCCTCATGCCCAAGAACAAGTAAACCCACGACGTCGCCCAAAATTACCTCTATTTGCAAAAATGCGCCGGATTGTACAAGGACGCCCATATTTTGCCTTGCACAAGACAACGCCCGACAAGAAATCGAGTTTGACCGACAACCAACAACGAAAAGGACAAATGACAGGACGTTTCAATTAAAACAGTTACACGAGAGGTTCTGCACTGCTGTTCTTGTGCATACTTACTTTGCTGAGCAGTTTCGGGCCATTCATTTGGTAATCTTCTGGGGCGAGCTCCTTCATGGTGATGTGGTGAGCGAAGTAGTAACCCAGATCTCCCTTCTGCTTGCTCTGCTCCCACTTGCTGCTTGCCGCGGCTCGTCGGTCCCCCTGTCCTGTTGACGAAGAGGATGACCCCCATCCGCCGCCATTCGAGCCCTCCGTGAAAGAATCCTACTTGCACAAGTGGAAAAGGTAATCAGCGCTCATCATGCGTATTGATCATCATGCAGAGGGAGACTCGAGAGCAACGGTGACGATTGTGCGTCAATGCCCCGACAACAATGGTTCAAACGGGTGTCTTAGACATGTGCTATATATACATATATATCCATACACATACGATCGTCGTGACATGTCAGCCGCGCTTAAAGTTTACCTCCCGGGCCAACCAGCCGGCGGCCGGCTGACACCTATGGTTGAGGGGGGTCTGACCACATGTGCGCAACAAGAGGGAGGAGTTCAATTTATCTCTAATACTTCATTGGAATGAAAGTCGTGAAACAGCCACTTCTGGCGGCTAAGTTAGGTGCGCAGATTTTATCAATGACTCTCCATACTGCTGGTGGTATCCATGGTGTTGCTGTGGGCCCTCCTCACCCTGGACGTGCGAGGCCTCATCCAATGCACTCCTTACATCAAGTGATCGACAACGGTGTCAAGAATACGGAGTTGATATTTTTCACCACGGTGATCATTTGCCTAGGCATGTGGCCGCGGCGTAAACGTTTCACGCCGCGGCGATATACCCAGCGGCGAGGACCTCCTGCCTCGGGGGCAGGAGGCCTCATTCAATCCTCGTTCTCCTCTTTGTGCGTGATCTCACGGTTATTACTCGGGGTGATATGCCCACGGGCTTCGTGATGTAGTCCGGCGGGCGGAACCGCCGGGTGTGGTATCTAACGTGAACCACGTGATAAATCGGCCAGTGCGCTTGGATTTCAAAAATGGTATGGACCTTTATCAACCAAGCAAAGGGTGTGTCTTCTTGAAGGGTGTGTAAGGCGTGGGGTTTCTCAGGAGGGGATGGTTTCTTGTACAAGTACAGGGTACGCTCGGTTCCTGTTGTGCGGAGAGATTCTTACAGCGTCACCCACCTACAGCAGTAAGAAAGTAACAGCGATAGCCGCAAAAGAGCCCTATTCTGTCCACCTACGACCATCGACCCAATGCAGCAATTATCTCACACACCACAATCGTGACCACGACCATTTTATTTCGAACCCTGATTCAGGGCTACAGCAGACAGCCAAAGACAGCGGAAACTCCCCCCTCTACCCTCCGCGTTCGCCAAAAAATCTCAAATCTCTTACGCATACGATTATTTGAACGAAAACCAAACGAGACAGCGCGACCAAGACACCAAGACGGGAGTTTAGAAGCAAGAAACCCTATTCCTTCACCTGCATGCATACAGCTCGAATGCCTGGAGTGTGCGCCAGTGGTTTCTTGCTGCCGCTCGTGCCGGCGCCGCCGCTGCTTCTACCCTCGCTCATGCCGCGGAACCACCAGAGCAGGAGGGCGGCAAGCGCTGCTGCGAGAGCGATACATGCAAGCACCTCGCGCTGGAAGTGTTCCAAAAGCAGCATAGCACCACCCCCTCTCTGCTTCCGCCAGGATTGCACCAAGAAGGGATTCTAAGTACCCCAAAACTACAGCAGCACGAGCAGAGCGCCTTCAAGTCGCTCGGTTTCCGCTCAGCGCTCAGCGGCAAACCAACGTTCAATTTCGCCGCTTTTTGGTACAGGGGATGGGCTCGATTCGCCCCCCCCCCCCTTCAAATCCCTCGTCCCGCTCTTTGCGATGCTGACAAACGCACCACGACCCGCGCTTGTAAGAACACCTCAGGCGACGCTCAACGGGTGCTCGAGGTCAGGGCCAGAAAAACCGAGACATCTCCGAGACAACCACCAGAACAGAGAGTGCTGCATGAGCCCAGGTGAGACTGGGCTGTCGCTCTCTCCCTCTCCGTCGCAGCCACCCCAGGGACGAGTCGTTTTTGTGTTTTCAATTTTTTGTTCAGGGGGATAGTGCCGACGTGGCACTGAATCCAAAATGGTCTTTTACCGAGTCGAGGGGCATGCCGCCGACCAGCCCAGTGCATGACCTCCGGCGTGTGTCGCCGCCGTCCCGTTCCATCCTCCCCGGCTTCGGCGAGCCCTCGCGCTCGGGGGCATCGGGAGGAGGACAGAGAAACCAACAGGATAAGAAGTAACAAGTCGTTTGGAAGGTTGACCTTTTTTCTCGGTTTAGTTGACCTTTTTTTCACAAGCTTCTATCTGATTTTTTTCTGCTCGTCTCTCTGCGTCCACACGCGCCTTCAGCTTGACCACAGGGGGCAGACAGCGACGCAAGCCGGGAGAGGGAGGGGGGCGTGTGGTGAGGGCCACACATATGAGCCTGGAAACCAGCAGCAGGATCCTCCGTGCTGTGTCTCCCGGCGGGGTTTCGCCCGCGGTGTGGAGCGAGTTTTCGCGCGGTTACCAAGCGCTGTCTCCTGACGAAACGCGATCCTCTAATATGTGCGTTAGAGCCGGCGCGACGATGTCCACGAAACGTCAGGGCTACCAAACAAAGACCGAGGCGACGGAGCCGCAGCCGACACAGCAGCAGCTCTTCCGCCAGCTGGGGCCTTCCATCGAAGGTGTCGATAGGGTCGGCGGGGGGCGGCGAGACCCCGACTTCGGCGGCTCGCACGGCCAGCACCAGCACCACGGCTGGCCGCCTCTGCAGCAGCAACAGCACCAGCACCAGCAGCCCCAACAACATCATCAGCAACCGCCTCCACACCATCACAACGGCAGCAGCGATGACACCGCCGCAGCCGCAGCCGCCGCAGCCGCAGCCGCCGCTGGAGGTGGATTAGATAACCCGAGGCTCAAGCGCAACAAGCCCGTCAAGTGGAGTGCGGAGGAGGATCGTAGGCTCCGAGACGCTGTTGTCAGGGTGAGTGAAATAAATGATATAGATCGCTATCCCCTCATCCTGCGTGCGTGCGCATATCCCCTGCGGGAGAGCCAGCGAGAAAAGCTGCGGAATCTATTTACATATAAGGTGTTGAAGGTGGTTTGTGCTGGCACATGCTACATGCTGCTGCTGTAGACCCACGTCGATCACCTTTGTAAAGGCGATGTTTCTTTTTCGCCATCGACGAAGCTAACAACAGCATTGCTGCTGTGGGTTGCAGATCTCTCATGTCCTGCTCCATACTGCTGGCGAATGACTATTGCTGCCGCCGGCGGGCAGCGCGCCCCGCTGCCGCTCTTTTTTTCGTATTTTTTATGCCCGGTTTGATTTTTGTTGTCGTTTTTTCCGCCGGGCCTTTTCCCAAACCCCGCCCCCCCCACGGCACTGCAAGTATTATTTGTGATTTTTGTCCAGAAACATGCAACACATGTGGTGTAAACGTGGCCGGCTGTTGGTCGCACGAAGGTTTGTGAGGGATCTTTAGGGTTACCTCACACATTTTCCGTCTCTGCTGTGTGGTCCCGGTGGGGGGGGGCGTGGGAGTTTCGTGCGAGAGAGCGGAGGAAGGAGCTCTGCGGGGTTTCTGTGTGTGCGGTATATATGTGTGTGTGCAGGCAGCAGCATGTCACTGCCGGCGTGATTCCGATAGAACGTACATGTAGAAGAACTTAAAACGCGCAGGCACGACGCGACGGGGCGCCCAGCACGGGTGTGCAGTTGTTATCGTTATTCTCACATGGTGCCTGCCTTCTTTTCCAAGAACCGCGCGGGCACGCATGTCACGACTAGTATATATACCGTTTGTGTGCATAGCGCACTACCATGGAGTTCATACGTCAGCAAGTGATGCACGGGAAACGTTGTTGAGTCGATATATCTGTGTATCTGCCTCTGAGTAAAGCTATTGTTTTCTCTGTCATGTTATTTGGATTTGGAGATATCGTTCACAGGGACAGAACCGACGCGAGGCCTCTCCCCTTTTCATCCGCACTCTTGAGGGGTTAGTATTCTTTCTGGAGGGCGTACGGTTTTTTTTTTCGTCCGATTTTTTAATCCGTATTCGAAAAATACATGAAAAAGTACATGCGAACGAGTTTTTTTTTTCACTTGCTGGACCGGACTGCCAGCTACGGCAGGGAACGAGGGAAACAAGGTTTAATGTCAGTATTTCGAATTCGAATTCTTATCTACGAAATTACAAATATGTTCAAGGTCACTGAGGCCGTGTACCTTTACCTTTGAACGAGGAGTTGTGCCCCGAACTTTTGTTATCCTTAATAAAATATAATAAGCGACAGAGAACAGAGAACGCACCAGTGTTCGAGATAATATCGTAGTCGAAGGGCTCTCGTTGGACCACGTGAATCCACGTGGTTTCTCATGAAACAGACACCCTACGCGTGTACTATTCCTGCACGGAAGGAAGACTTCCACGTAGCGTAGCGCTATTGGGTTGCAGCCTGGACATGCGGTAGCCCCAAAAACTTACTTTGTGCGGTCCAACTACATGGTACAGCAAGAAGGACGAATGAGGGAGTGGAGTTTTTTTCTCATCATGTGGTTCCGTATTGAAGGTTCCCCCAACCCCGCGCGCCCCGATGGCCTTGCGCGACGATGTTCCTCTACATATATCGGGTATGGCGAGCAGTTCTCTGAAGCGCGTTGGAAGGACATCGCTAGTCTGGTGGAGACGCGCAATCACGTTCAGTGCTTGCAGCGGTGGAAAAAGGTGGGTGCTGATTAGGTCCGAAAGGTCTTGTTTGTTTGTACATTGCATACGTACACACACAAGCGAACGCACGCGCGTTGTTGCATCGCCTGGCTTCCTGACTTCTTTTTTTTAAGACGAATGAATGCATCTCTTGCACAGGTGAAGACTCCGGGATAGTTTTTCCACATGCGGAATGTTGTCCGCGATGGCAGAGAATTTCGTGGCCCAGTAGCGCCCGTGTACTCCTCGCCATCATTGGTTCTACTCGTCTATTCGCCGTGCATGTGTTTGTTGTACAATTGGGCAAACATGTCAACTCGCACCTCGTGATAGATTTGAGATCGACACCCCTGTTTCTGCCGCATGGCCTGTTTGATTGTTTTTTGCGTTGTTTCCTCCCTTTGTGCCACCCACGGCGGCCCGGCGGATCGCAGGTTCTGAAGCCGGGGCTCGTCAAGGGGCAGTGGAGCGCCGAAGAGGATGACCGGCTGGTGGGACTGGTGGAGAAGGGGTTCCGTAACTGGGGACAGGTAACCATTGTCATGCGGTCCCCTGCAGAATGTACCAAGCAGCATGTTGACAGGGTCGATTTTCCAGCGTGGGGATGCACGTGAATGGCCATGAATAGTTGCGCGGCATGTCACTAAACCCCCGTTGATGTAATAGACGAAGGGAATGTGTGCTTTTTTGCTCTGCCCTTGCCGTTTTGTGTTGGACCCCCCCTCGACCTACGTGCGCCCCTCGATATCCATCGAAAGTTGTTATTGAATGTTGAGCGTGTCCGTGATTGAGACTTTGGGCCGTACAGTACCGTGTACCTGTGTGTGCTGCATGCGCTCTGGCCTCGCAAAGCCATAGCTATGCAATCAATGCCCTTTTCGCACCGATCATCGAAGCAGCCAACGCCGACCACCCTTCCGTTGGGTGCGACGAACACACGGGGGAAAGGGTGGCTACCCCCCCCCTACCCCACGATGAGCACAACTGGACTGAGTGATTCCACCGGCTCCCTTAACCCCCCCCCCCCCTCCCCTACTGGGTGTGGAAAAACGAGTATGCGCCAAGTAGATGGAGGGAAGGAGTGGTTGTGAACTTGATTAAGAAAGGAGACAAGACTGACCCAGGAAACTACAGGGGGATCAGTAGGAAAAGTGTTCTGTAAGCTGCTGAACGAAAGGATAGTGGGAGTATTGGAGATGGAACATAGCGTTAGTGAAGGCCAGGCAGGTTGCCGAAAGAAGAGGGGGTGCGTAGACCACGCATTCACGGTAGGGAGAATCATCCAAGGTAGAACGAGGGCGGGAAAGCCGACGTACTGCTTTTTCCTGGACGTGAAAAAGGCATACGACACCGTATGGAGAAATGGGCTGTGGAAACAATTGTCCAAGTACGGGATCAAGGGGAAAATGTGGAGAGTGCTGAAGAAGATGACAGAGTGTACGAGAAGCGCGGTCATGCTAGACGGAGAATTTTCTAAATTCTTCGACATTGAGCTAGGGGTCCCACAAGGTTGCACGCTGTCCCCGACATTGTTCCAGGTGTTCATCAACGATCTGTTGGAAGTCGTAGAGGCAGTCCGGAAGGGAGTAAAAGTAGGGGAAACGGAAACTTCGGTGTTAGGAATGCTGTTTGCGGATGATTTTGTTGGTATGCCGGACACCCCTGAGGGACTGCAACTGCAAATTGACGCGGCGAAGAAGTTTACTGATAAATGGAGATTGTCTGCCAACGTTAAGAAGAGTGCCGTGATGGTATGCAACGAGGACAGGGAGGAACCAGTAGAATATATTTTGAAGTGGGGGATCGAGGAGATTGCAGTAGTGGACCAGTACACATACCTCGGAGTAGAGATCGCAAAAGACTGCTCGTGGAATGCACACATGTCCAAGGTAGCGGAAAAGGGCAAAGCACGAGCAGGGAAGCTGCACCCAATACTCGCAAACCGGCACCTCGATACACGCATCAAATTGACGGTTTTGAAGAGCGTAATCGTACCGCCGCTATAGTACGCTGGAGAAGTATGGGAAGGAAATAAGAAGGTAGTGAAAGAACTCGAGGCGGCGCAGATGAAAGCAGCGAAAATCATCCTAGGATGCTTCAAGCGCACAAGTAGTGCAGCCGTAAGGGCAGAATTGGGGATCCAATCCCTACGGTTGGGAAGAGACGTAAGGAAGCTGACATGGCAGTATCGCATGTGCGGGGTGAGAGAGGAGAGGTTGCCGAGAATAGTATTGGGAGGCGAAGTGGCCAAACAAAAAAAGGGGTAGGCAACCCACGGAATGGGTCAAGGTTGCAGAGGACGTATGGAAGGGGTTCGACATCGACGAAGATGAAACGCTGGAAACGGAGGGTCTACAGGGGTTCAAGGAGAAGATATCTGTTGCTTGTGCCGAGAGAGAAGAACAGAATCTAAGGAAAGAAACCGAGGATAAGGAAGAGGGTCTAGAAGTGTACGGAATGTTGAAAGAAGGAATAGGGTTCAAGGACTACCTACATGGACCAATGGATGCAGGGACAAGCTCAAGGTCAAATTCAGGACCGGGGACATTGGCCTTCGAGAACGTCGACGAAGACATAGGACGGTAGACGACGAAGACGACGAGTTCAAATATGATTGCGGCTTCGAATGCGAAGACCGTGTTCATATAGTCGCGGAATGTCCGTGGTACGAAGAGGAGAGGGAAGTGTACATGACTGAGCTGGGAAAAATACAAGGGAGGTGCAGGGAGATGTTTGAGGCATGGAATAGAGAGGAGAGGACGGTAGTTGTACTGGGGAGTACGAAGTGGTTTGAAAAGGCGGGAAGGGATATCGTTAGGACAGACGAAATAGGGAAGACAGTTTTGAGCCACCTTTGGCAAAGTAGGAAGGAACGATTGGCCATCGGTGATGGGTCCTGTGGGAACAATGCTCCGTCCTCTCGAGGACGCGTGGTTAATGGTCTAACAGCTAAGGCATGCAAAACATAAGAGTACGCCCCCCTTCCCCCCCCCCCCCCCTCTGTTCTCACCCGATCGCGCGCGCCCCTCGGATTAGGTGGCGTCGTTTATGGACGGAAGGACTTCCAAGCAATGCCGTGAACGGTGGTGCCACCACCTCGATCCTGCGGTACGCAAGGGCGGCTACACCACTGAGGAAGACGAGCTCATCATTTTCTTGCAGGTAAGCGTGGGTGAAAGAGGGGTGGGCAGCCCGGCGGTCAGGGGTGTCGACCTTGGGGAGGGGGGGGGGGTACTCTGTCTGCCTGTTTTTTTTTTTTGTCATCAGGATTGCCGAGGGGCGGGAGGGGGAGTTTGTGCGAACAACCGCGTTTTCGTACGCCAGGACAGTGTACCATGCTGGCTCGTATGGTGAACATACAGGGTACCTCGGAACGACTCTGCCCTCTTTGTTCCCGAGGTGATGAGTGATCTGCGTGGCAGTAGGACCGAGAACAAAATTCAAGCTAAAAGGCGTCTTGTTGGCCCGTGTCTCCTATTTGTCCCCTTCTACTTCGCAAACTCGATCCCCAGGGGGAGGTCGGAAACCGGTGGGCAGACATCGCGAAACGGTTGACAGGGAGGACGGAAAACGCTGTCAAGATCCGCTGGAAAGCCCTGAACCGGCGCCAGCGGGACGCGCGGAACAAAGCCGCGGCGGCGGCGGCTTCTCCCGCCGCCCCAACCGGCCACCGGCTGCTGCCCCGTCCCGCCGGCGCCGGCGCCTCAAACGACCCGCTGTCGTCATCGTCGTCGTCGTCGTCGTCGTTGTCCGACGCCGGCGGCAGGGGCGCCGTGGATGGGCGAGAAAAGGTGACGGGGGGTATGATGGTCGGGCCTGGAGGCGGCGGCGGTGGAGGGAAAACTGTCGCTCGAACATCGTCGACGTCGTCTTCCTCCTCCTCTTCCTCGTCTTCCGCCGCCGCTGCCCATGGAGGCGGCGGTTCCTCGTCCTCTAAAGTTGCATCTCGGAGGCAAAAAGGCGGGGGCGGCGGTGCTCGGGCGGCGTTGGATACACCGGCGGCGGCGTCCGGCGTGGCGGGACCGGGAGGGATGTCGATGAGCTTTTCAAACTTGCCGCTGTCATCGTCGTTGGCGGACATCAAGCCGAACCTGACCCCGGCGGAGGCAGGGGCTATCCACGCGGAGCAAGCACGGCGCTCTCTCTCGTATCCCTCCGCCTTTGCCGCCGCTAGCGCGGCAACCTCCCCCTCCCCGGGCTACCCGATCAACGACGCCTCCGCGGGAGCCGCCGCGACCTGCGCGTCTTTGGGGAGAATAGACCGGCCCCCGGGCGTCGGGGTCGGCGCGGGTTTTCAACAAGAATCTGAACAGGCGGTAGCGGGCAGCTGCTGCGGGGGCGGGAGAGAAGGGGGAGAAGGAAAGAGCGGCCGCCAGCATTGGTCGCAGAAGGGTGTCGGCGGCGAAGCGTCGTCGTTCGATGACCGGGCCCCCTTGACCGGGTCTGGGTTGGCTGCCGCTGCTGCCGCCGCCGCGTCCGCCGTTTCTGGTTCGGGAATGGTCCCCGCCGTCAAGGGGGCGGCGGCGCCGGAAGGCGCGCGGACCTCGCCGTCGCGCCGGTATCCTTTCGCTTCCGGCGACGGCAGCGGTGGCGGAGGCGGAGGCGAAGAGCGCCCGGCGGGCAACGGCGGCAAGATGGAGGGCGCCGGCGACGGCGGCCTGCACCGCCTGTGCGCGGCTCTGGCCAACGTCGAGGCCATGGACAATATGCACAGGCGAGGAGGCGGTGCTGTCGCCGCTGCCCCCGCCGCGCGCACGGCACCATCATCCCGAGCCTCGCTCAAGCGGGCAGAGCTAGAGGGCGGCGGCGGCGGTAAGCGTAGTGACCGCTCGACCCCGTCCGGGGAGGAGGAGGGACAGCAGCAACAGCATGTCGGGGGCAAGTCGCCGGGCGCCGCCGCCGCTGGTACTTCGCGCACGAAACGCGCTAGGGATGATGGTGCTGAGGTCGGCAAGGCGCAAGTATCGGCACGAGGAGCGGCGGCGGCGGTGGAGGGTGGAGGATCACCGAGTAAGGTGGCGTCTCCTCCGGCTAAGAGAGCGGCCAGGTCCCCGGCCAACAGCGACGCCGCTGTGCCGACGTCATGCTCACCACCGGCCGCCGCCGCCGCCGCCAGTCCGGCTGCCGCTCCGGGCGCAGCGGCTGTGGCCGGCAGTCTTGCATCTCATGATTTAGATACTAGTTCGTCGTCGTGAGGGATCTGTGTCTTCGGATAGATGTGTGCGGGTTGGGGGTGGATGTGTCGACTAGTCGTAAAACGAATCCTTGCCGTAGTCCGTAGTAGCTCCTTTCTGTCGATTTCGCGACGAAGGAGGGCAGTAAAGCCTGCCAATTTACGGCATCAGTTTTGGGGGCCCGCGTGGGCGGTCGGGGGGGGGGGGGGGGGGGGCGAAGCTCGTGTTTTGTTCTCATACCACCTGGATCAAGGTCACGTGTCGTA
>FN648970.1:313847-328805 GCA_000310025.1 Ectocarpus siliculosus
ACCACGGGTTGGGGGGGGGTAGTTTTTTTGATAATTTTTTTGGTTTCGGGGCCTTTTTGGGCAAGCGTTTGGGTCCTAGTCCCTCCCCGCGGGGGAACAAACAAGGCGGGGGGGGTTTGGGCTTCCCCCCCCGCGCCGTTTTAGGGGGGGGGGAAAAATTTACCCCAAAACCCTCAGGTGCTTTTGGTTTTTTTTTTATAAAAAATTTTTCCTTTGGGATAAGAAAAGAGGGGGGTGGTTTTGGGTTTTTTTTTTTTTCCCCCCGGGGAAGGGGTTTTTTTTTTTTTCTTTTTCTCCCCCCCGGAAGGGGGGGGGGGGGGGGGGGCGTAGAAAGTCCAGTGTTGTTGCGCGATGTCCGAGATGAGTCGTGCAACGATGCGTCGTTTCGAGGCGTCAGGTATTTTTGGCCTACAAGGGCGAGAAAAGGCACAGCGTCCACACGGATGCCGCGCAGCGGCGAAGATGCTCGGTCGGTCGACGCGAGGGTAGGCGTTGTGGGAATTTCTACGGAGTGGTGCACAACTGTAACCATATAGAGCCCGAGGCATTGTATTTGAGTCCGAGCGATTGCCGGTTAGTTACCACTTGCCAGTAGTAGTTTACAATGCCGGAGGGGACTGAAGGTGTTGTTCACTTGTGGCAATTAACGAGAGAGAGCGAGGGTGGGTCTGTGGCATGCTGTATACGCTCGTGCGCGTTGTAGCGCTACAGTACCACCTGGCAGTCAAGAGCTGAGGCTCGAAATTGTCAAAGCACACTTTTGTGATGCCCGATGAAGACCCCCCCACACACACACACACGCTCAAGTCTAAGTGTTGAACCGTTGAACCCATCCACTAGGTAGCTGTTGGTGGCCCAAAGATGAGGAAACAAACACCCGCTGTCCCGGGTAAAGCGAAGGGTCCTTTGAGTCATGGCGCTGCATGTTTCGTGTGGGGGGTGGTGGGCGTTTGGTGTTGGCCATGTTGTCTCTTGGGGCGTTTTTTTTGTAGTAGTCTGCTCGTGTGGTCTGCAATCATATACTTGTTTAAGTACTGCAGGGTATACATGCGCATGGCAGCTGAAGACTTGAACGGAATTCGCGGGGGTTGTTTTGTCTCGGTTAACCATGATATGCAACACATATGGACGCGTGTGCGTTTGTGACACACATGCAAACTTCTGCGACTGGTAATACCCTTAGCGGGGAAGTTAGTGATGATGCTTCTTTGATTTGCGAGCGAGACATCGGTATGTACGTGTGTGTTGGGGGGGCGGTTGAGTGCAAGTAATTGATATCACAGCAGCCAACATTAAAACATGATGATGGTACAAATACGAAGTATAGACTAAAATCATGCACGTGTTTCTGACTCGGAATCGATCCTTGTGTCTGAGCGAGGCCAAGGACGAGTGAGTGCGATGACACACTCCCTCCGCTTGCTTGTAAGAAGCCGTTCGTGTGTTTCTGACCATATATGGTTGTCGTCAAATTCCGAATATCGGGCCGCGGTCTAAGTGGACTAGCAAGAAAGCTCAACCTGCGAACACCCACCCCTACACAGACCACGGGGCGTGGTGTCATCCATCCATGGTTGCGCTGCACAAAAAGTGGTTTTACGAGTAGTTTCCCAACACCTCACTCGCCCATCCTGTTGCAAGGAACAATGGATATGGCACCCCGCAAGGTAGTTTGAATGACTTTCAGCAGCATGATTATGTTGAGGCGATGACAACAACCCTCGCGTATGCCGGCAGGACCAAAACCCGGCAAAGCTTGTAACGACGAGTTAGAATGGCGTGCCCCTTCACCCATCCATGTCTTCGGAGGAGAAAATAAGGCAGGGATTGGGCTTTCCCACTCTGCGCTGGGCAACCCCCGGCCTGTACACAACTGTAGCAACGACTCTTGATCAATTGTCAATGCTTTATGATGCGATGGCAACAACGCTGATGAGTGGTTGATGGTGTAGCCCAGGCTGAAAGCGTTTACGGCTGACTGCGGCTCCCCTCAGGATGCCTCGGCAAGGTTGTCGATAGACGCCTCCACTTTTCGCGACTTCTTTTCCGCCACAGTTGACAACTTTTCGGTTTCCTGCGAGTCACACGAGGAAACAAAGGGTTTCGTTTGAACGCGAAGAACATGTGTATGCACACCTTCGCCTGGGGCGGAAATTGTCATCCTGAACAACAATTTAAACCTTCTACATGATTGTTGCGAGGAGCATACTCGTTTGTCCAACCTTGGAAGAGGTGAAGGCTGTGCCATAGAGTAGTTCCGCATCGTGGACAAACAAACGCCCCCCCTAGCGACCCATGATGAATGCTGCAACGTCTGATTTAAAATAATTGTTACTACTGCTGTACAGTGTGTCCCAGAAAAAAAACGGAAAGAGTAGGCGACAACAGTCCGTGAATTGTAGGAGCGCAGCCGTTCTGGGTACATGGATGGGTCGCTTCATGTAGTAAGTGCGGGGACAAAGCGTGCAACCCTCAAATCAAGTTACGCGTAGCTCCAATGCCTCCTGAAAAAAAGGAAAACCTGTTACTACACCTTTATGACCGATAAATTCCACCCAGTCACCAGGTGGGTGCATGTTTTAGGGCAACGTGACTCGGAAAGCAAAGATGGCTTGGCATAGAGGAGTACGGTACGCTCTCGGACAGCTTGTTTTGTGTTAGTTCGACAGAAATGGCCAACCCCAGCCAATCATATTCATTCGCGAACCACATAACGGCATCAGAGACACCATGGCGCGCAATTCTGCGAAAGAACAGCAGACAACAAAAGAGCAACACACAGCGACAACATCGAGCCTCTATTATTTGTTACCTTGGCCAGCTGCTCGAACTCGAGACTTGCTCGTCGGAAGTCGGCCATGGACGACCGGCGCGCCGAGCCCTGGAAGCGATGTGGTGTCTGTAGGACGATGTTGCGCGTGCATAGCAGGGTTTCCCACTTGTCCGTCGACAACTTCACAAGGAACGGCCTGCCAACCAAGCACAATTTTGGAACAAGGATGTGATGCCCAGGCGCAAACAAACAACAGAAAGCGAGATAGAGTTCGCCCGTGAGATCTACTAACCACACCGTTTCGTGGAATTTGTCTCATGGATGGGTGATGATACAAAGCGGCACACTGTCGGACAGCAAGAAGAAAGGTCGAACATACATACCCACCCGCTATCCACCATCTCATCATTGGAACGTGGGCTACAGGGAGGTCAACATTGGAGAGGAGAGGATCACCATTGATTGGTAGCGAATATGAGCTTGTCGGTCGGCGAAGCGTTCAACCATTCACTCGCCAGATTGCTGAAAAGTTGAGGAATCTCCGTAAACTTAAAATGGCTAATGTCGGCGTATTGTCGGGACAACATGACATGTTCCACATGGTGGAGATGTGACGCAGCCTTGTTTATTGAGACCCACATACAAGGGGTGCATTTCCGGTGGGGACGTCTCCAAACTCCAAACAAACACTTCCAACGCCAATGCATCAAAACAGGACTACTGACTCGACAAGTTCAAGTCACCGTTTGCATATCAGGGCAAGGTTATTCTTAAAACGCAAGCAAGGCATCATGCGTACCAACATGCCGAGGGCATTGTGATCGACGGAACGCGACCAGCGTGTTTACTAGCGGGAGAGAGGGTATTTTCAAACTCCTGCGGTTCACCTCATCCCGCTGTACACTCTACCTTGCAACTACGACGCACCTGCGGCCCTATTCTCTAACCCCCCCCACTTGCACTCCCTGTTTTCCCTCGAAACTCTTGGCCTCAGTATTTAAGGCCAACCATGCCCCGCTTCGTCTTGCGCGGGTTTACCTGTGCTTAGCTTTGTCGTCGGCCCTATCCTGGGGCGTCATTTCGCCGGGCTTTGTCGTCCACGGCACCATGGTGGTGCTGCCGGGGATGACCACCGCCCCACCACCCGTGGAAGTTGTAGCCGCCGCTCTTCCGCCACCTAGCCAAAGTTCGCGCATGGATCAGATGTTGGATCTCGGGTCACAAGGCGTTGAAGAACGATGTGCTGCTCCATCGCCTCAATAATGAAGTACGCGGCAAGTCGCCTCTGCGCTGTTGGGCAGCCAACAAGCTAGCCCACCTCACGCATACGTACACACACGGACAGATGCGTAATGCCTTTAATCCGGAGAGTAGCTTATCACATGACGCCCCCTCACGGGGTCCCGGGTCGTGGCCTTTAGAAGCATTCTGTGCTTTCAACCGCGCTGAGACTGACGTATTTTCCTTGTCAGCCGGCTAGCGCGGTCGATGCGAACAACATAACACACAGACGGGCCCTGGCCTCACGTCGGATGGGGACAGCTTGGCCGAACACGTGGCATGTCTGTACCTCTTTGTCGCTCGTCCTTGTCGTCGCTCGAAGAGCTGGAAGAATCCTCGGTTTCGGTAATAGTTTCCCCCCCCTGCTCTCCTTTCCCTTCCACGTTGACTTCGTCGGGCACCTTGAGTCTGTACGGATGTGGCGAGGTCCGTACAAAATTTTTGTTGTAAGCAGATGTGTTCGGACGCTCCCTCTTCCCCCCTCAAGAAACTTTTCTTGGCGCCACCAATCACCACATTTGTTAGCCAGGGGCGTGCTCCACCCGATTAACAACAATCGAGAGGATTCAGCGCTGTACATATCGCTAAGCATCACACCCCGTAACAACGACAATTGAATCCACTCTCTCGTGACTTGAAGGAAGGGTGTTCAGGCCACAATAGGGGACTATGGCGACCTTGAGAACTCACTCCCAGCGCTGCGGTGTTGCCGTTCGGTCACGAACTATTCGCTCAGAAATCGAGGGCCAAACGACGCGATGACAGGAAATCAAGATCATCATGAGCAATTTGGGCAACAAGCCGACAGGCTGCTGTCGGAGCAGCTGGATGCTGCTGGCGGGGTCCCGAGCCATCAAGCTCGCCAGCTCACTGTCCCGCAACCATTATTACGCCGCAGATCTTTTATTGTTGGATTCATTTTGGTTGGCGCTGAATGCATCTCACCGGTGCTGGAGGTACTCAACCCGAAGCGCCGTCATGGCCTTGTCTGTTGCCTCTCGACGCTCGTCTTTGCTCATCGATTCAAACTGCCCGACGGCGTTCGCCCTCGCCACCTTTGCAAGCGCGTAGTTGGAAGAGAGAGAAGGTCATCAGTCTTCTTCTCGGAGTGCTGCAACCACGGAAACCCTGCTGCTCGTAAGTCTAGATAATTTGTTTTTCATGGGCGTTCGGCAAATATGTGTGGCCTCACCATCCCGGGTGTCTGTCACACAAAGTGTTGATTCGAAAATCGCATCGATACGTGTCGCGATCGTTGTTGGTTACTGTATGTGTTTCCATTTTGCCTCGTCTGGCCTGGCCGGTTCTGATGGTGTTCGAGCGCGAGTGCTTTGTTCTCACGGAACAGGAGAGTGCCGCACTACAGTATCTGCGGCAATAACCCAACACAGGGCGATCAACGAAGGCCCACGACAACCCTCCAGTCCATCATCCCACCCCCCCCCAACCATCCAGCCGAACAGCCGCTCAATCCGACTAAGTGTTTGCCCGTTGCAATGAAGCAGGAATCAATCGATCCACCGAGACACTGACCGCTTCGGTCTTGTGCACAGGTATCTTGGAGACGTCCACGAAGATGGCGGGGTAGTTGTAGCCCCTCTCTGGGCAGCGTGTCGAGATCGTCATCAACCCCTCGTCCGCGTTGAGGTGGAGGGCCACGTCGATAGTTTCCTTGCTCCTCCAAAAGAAACGGGAGCCCTGCGCATGCGGCAGACGAGGTAAAAAAAAGTGCATATCTGACTTTGATATTGTTTTTCGAGCGATGCGGGTCGGGTGTCGTTCGTGGGTGCGTTTCTCTTGTATGCAGGACACGAACTACTGTAAAAGCCTTCTCTGTGAGTGCATGGGAACGGCGGCGCCTCGAGAGAGTTGAGCGCATTTCCGGGGTGCCAGGAGCAGTGGAGCAGACCAACATGTTTGATTATTGATATCCCTGCTAACCTGTTAAAGTAACCTGGTTTCAGGCGTAGTGACTATTAAATGCCTTGCCTACGATCAGCGATGGTCGAATGTTAACAACGGATTACTGGGAACTGCTCGCTTAGCACCGTTTCGTTTGTCCCCGCGACCCGCCCATTGGCTTTCTTTAGCTGGCTGACGATGAAGAACCCGGTATACCGTCTGGTTCACGTCTTTTTCCGAGTGGTTTGTACTCTATTCTTGTTTTGTTTCCCCGCGGCGTCGTATGTGCCGGGTTTTGCGAACACGGGCTCCCCATTTTTGTGGACTAATAGAGCTAATGTGAGAGAAACAACAACAACCACAACAACGTGGGATTCCAGCGTTTGAAGTGACATCGGGTTGAAATAACGTTCGTTGTGGGTAGAATTTCTTTTTCCGCGGATTGCACAGATTTCTGAGGCATGGACAACAACGCGAGACGCCACAAGCGCAACAACTGCATACCTACCTGATGGACTAGCTCCCCGATGGGGACCGCTCTCAGGGAGGACCGGCGTCTAGCGATTTTTCGAGCAGCCACGTTGAGCTCGTCTTTGCTCTCCGCGTTGTTTAGTCTGACATGCGTTCATTGGCGTATTGGAGAGACGGCCACAGGAACCAGGGGTAACAACGGCATTCAAGACTCGGTGCATTCGCCATCAGTTGCGTCATGTTAAATTGTAGGCCGGAGGCTCCAGACACGTACACGAAACAGACCAACAACCCGCGTTCAAAGGCGAGAACGACTCGGCAGCTCATCGTCCAGAGGACTGCTTCACAGCCTTACCTTCGGGCTTTCTCGGCCCTCCAGGGGAGGGAGGGGATGCTGAGGCAGAAGGTCATGAATTCGTCGAGCTCTACCGTCCCGTTCCCGTCCGTGTCGAAGACGGTCACCAGGTGCTCCAGCTCCATCTCGTCGAGGTCGAACGCGCGCTGCCCCAGCTTGCGGAGCGCGGACTCAAACATCAGCGGGGTCACGGACGCCTGTGAGACGTACACATGCGCGGAATCGGAGAATCGCGCACGACGAGAGAGAGCCAGCCCGGGGAGCCCGGGGGTTACGTCCAGGATGCACCAGTTTCTTGGGGGCAGCCTGGGACACTTCAAGGAGGTCGGGATAGCTGACACAAAGAGAGGCGGCCGCTCTAATATCGTTGTCTGCTTGGATCTTACACCAAGGTGTGAACGCTCAGGGAACTGCCGGTAGGAATATCTATTGAACGTATGTACGTCTCAGGAGGGAGTGGTCAACATCGTGCTTGTGGTGTTGAAGTACTGAGCGATGTTGCTCTCACCTCTCCACCTGGCGCAAAGTGCTCGAAAAGTCTCTCCGCGGACATGCCCCTCTCCTTCGCCTTCAGCAAGAGAGTGCGGCAGTGCAACATCGGGCGTACGGGAGATTCTTTCTTTTCGTTTTTCTGTGGGTGACGGTGGTCGTAGTTAGCAATAGAGAGGTCTGTGACAGTCGGAGCGAGCGTCATCCCCTCGATTTTCGTTCCTGCTCATAGATGTATCCCCTACCCCAAGAAACCAGAAGTACCCCTCTCTCTAGGCATTCTCTAGCCGCCTCCCTCAGCCTCTTAGTACGTGGAAAACCATATTTCGTGGTGCGGCAGGTCAATGAGGGGCGGGCGGCTTGGACCACAATATGGTGCCGTGCACGCATGCCTCATCAGAGAGGAGCATGGCTCAGCTCCCCTCATCGAGGGGTACTCCCTACACAGTACGCGGCCTCCCAAAATCAAGCTAGTAAAGACCGGTCGCAGGCAGACGAGTTCTACTTAGACGGCAAGAGACAGCTATTATTAATAGTCGCAGGCTGGCTGGCGGGTTCCATTTCGACGGTAAGAGACAACAATTACAGTACGAAAAATGGATCACAACAGTCGAAGGGGATGGTGTATTTGTTGTATTCGTTGTTCCCGCGCTTCTTGGGAACTTTGACCTCCGGACCGTTTCCCCTCCTCACCTTAGTTAGCAGCACCTGCAGCTTCTCTACCGGGCTGACGTCGCCAGCAGCTTCCACGGCCGCGGCGGCTTCGTCCCTGAGTACCGTCGACGCCACCGCCCTCATCACCGTGCTTGCGACCCCCATCTTCCAAAATGAATGCAAACCAATGGCACGGGAGTTGTGCCAGCGCGCGAGGGCGATAGATACGGACAGAAGGGACAAGGGGGCGAAGACGTGACCACCCGTTGGCGGTGATTTGGCCGTGGGCTGTGAGATTTTCATCTAGCGGAGAGGGTTTCAATAGCTTTCCGCTACTTCTATTATTGGTGGGATTTGTGCGAGGGCGTGTAACGCGGGCAGGGGGGTAGGGGATTGGGAGGTGGGTAGAGCCTGGAGACCGTTTAGGCAATATTTTTTGTCGCAATAGATTAGGACGATCAGGGGATTGACTGCCCCCCTAAAAGAAGCCACGAAACGGTTGGCCTCACTTGCGTTTTCATCTGAACAATCAGACTGCCTCTCCCCTCAGATACAGGTACCACACTGTCACTGAAAAGTACCTGCATCAAAGAGCTCTTGCGGCGCTGCTTCCGGGCGTTCTCGGCACTCTCCCGCCTATTCTTCTCCGCCTCTTGGCTGTCCTTCCCCTAATGTCCAAGGTGGGTCAGAGGGTGCATCACAAATGACTCTTGGAGCGGGAAACATTCATCATTTGCTTGGGTATCTCAGGGGCGCGTCTTTTCTCAAGATCTCGTAAGGTTCAACGCCGTAGACAAGAACCGGTTATTCGTAAATCGTGAGGGAAACCCAGTTCTGACGACTTTTCACACGACAAAACAATGTCATCATCAAACAAGATTTGTCTGTTTGACGCTGGATTGAATTTCTGCAGATGAGAAACCAAAACGTAGGATCAGGACACGCTGCGAGCGGTCGAGGTAGGAGAGATGGCTGATAAACCATGCGGACATGTTGCTCTTGGTTTGTGAACGTTGAGTACTTGTTGACTGAGGCCGCCAAAGGGGATTTCATGGGCGTTCCTCAACGTCGACGGGAAAAAACTTCTAAAAAACACTACGCATGTCACTTTGATTTTGGTCGATGCGTTGGAAAACGGTCTAAGCTTGTGGCATCCGCGCAGCCGTTTGTCCAATAGGTTACGATGCCTCGACCATTCAACCTTCGGGCCGAATACAACTGGGTTGAAACATTGCACTCTGCGTCGACAAGCAGATTTCTCGTTTCGTATATGTAGATGCGTACAGAGCTAACAAACCTAGCCTAGACAGGCAAAGTTACTATTTATATACCTGTAACAACGGGGTACCATTTCCCGCAATGATCTACAGTGTCTTGGCCTTCGGACTCACGTTAACATTGACAACCCCGGACACGCTGACACGCATTGTTGCTGTTGCGTTGTTTATTGAGCTGCTGCTCCTCCGCTGGCGCGCTCGGGGCACAGCGGCCGAGGGCGACTCCATGCCCGTTCCCTTGGGGTCGCTGAGGCTAGCCATGTCTGCGCGCTTCCGTCTTTTTTGACGGCGTGCACGGTAAAAGCGCCGTATCTCGGTTAACATGACGATATGTTGGATGCAATAGATTTAACGCCGTGACAGAAACACTCGGGATTAACGTTACTACGAAAGAGCTGCGTGGGTCTGCAGTACTTTCGAATTTGAGTATCATCAACACACCCAAAATTACATACTCCCATTGATCCTGTCAAAACCGAACCCTCCTCGAGGCGTTGGTCCACACGAGAGAGCTCTCTCCGTCTGCACGAGACAGGAATGGCGCAATCTGAGATATGATATACCGCTAACCGCTAACAACCTACTGTAGATGGAAGCTCCAAAATCTATATGCTCCCGTTTACAGTGGATAAGAGGAAACAACCATTTGGCTATCATACGACTTCGACTTGTTGCCTCTTTGGCCAATCGCACAGCGTTTTCCGCGCGTTTGCACTTCGGCTTTTCGGCGCAAGACGTGCTGCGCATGTTTTCTGTTATCTCGACCAACAGCATGTAGAATGATACGTATTTCATCGAAGTCCATGACACGCCAAAGCAGCGAATTACTCGTGCCATCTGTCGTTGGGCAACAGTACGATATTCAACATGGGTGGCTGGTTGACGGAAGACATCATGCATGTACTGCACATTCCGTACAACATGTTCAATGCATCTCTCGACTTATCTACAGACTACTCATATCATCAGGTCAGCGCGAGGTCCTTTACGACGAAACGAGCCAGCAGCGGGACTAGACGTGGGCAGTCACGCCTACCTTATCTTATGCTCGGTTGCGAGTGGCCGCCTCTCCTCTCTTGGGTATTCGGAGCTTCCCTACTACGCAAAGTGATGCGGCGGGTACTGCTGCCTTTCGTCGGTTGACTGAAAAACAAATGGCGGTTTCACATCGTGCGGCCTGATTAATTACGCCGCTGGTAGATACGCATGAAGTTCGTCCTTTACCGGACCTGTTGTAGAGATCTTTATTGCTGTGTCGATGTTGCCGGGGGGGCGAGTGGAACGAGTGTGCAGTGTGACAGCAGGTCAGCAGGCGGAGAATCGTTCTTCGTATGAGGCCATCTACTGTACGTTGTTGGTAGTCTCTCACTGCTTGCAGAGACCCGAGAGGTCATCATGTAGGAAACAGAATAGATCGAGATGCGGGGGAATAAGAAAAAAACAATAAACGATGCTTTTTCGTGTGTCTAATTAGAATGAAGACAGAGCACATGACTGCGATGCTAACATCTTCACCAATTGCAACACACAAGTTTATCCAAATGTACGTTTGCTTTTGCCTCTCCGCACGGGAACACGCGTGTTCCACTTCTTTCTTGAAACTCCCGCAACCAACCGTGTGTTGGCGGGCTTTCGTCGATTTCTTGAAGTTCTCGCCCAAAACGAGAACGCAACGAACTCGTTGGGTGCCTGCCATGCGCAGACTCAACGAACTTGGATGTTGTTCGAATTACATGTCTTGGTGTCCGCGATTGGTCTATCCAGCTTGAAGGTGGGCTGGTAACCGTTCCTTGTCGTGCAGCATTTTGGAATGACCGAAGCCCCTCCACACCACCACACACACACAACCAAACACCCAATTATTCTCCGGAAATCATCTTCTCCACAGACAAGACCAAACTCTACCGTGCAAGGCTGCGCCAGTGATCTGCGTACGTACCTGCTCGGTTCAACCTATACAAACAAGTGAAGCCCTTGATACATTTCCGGAGAAACTCGGCACATAACCCCACGAGAACCTGGCCAGACCCAGTTGTTCACAACAATGCATGATGCCAATATGCCGTCAGCAAGGAACGGAGCCACTATCAAACACAGTCCCGAGGTACAACACGGCCCAGAGAAAAAAAGGGAGACCATCTCCCCTTGCCTTTCCCCAACCTGGCAGCCACAACGCCCATGCCCCCCCGCAATGGACGGGCGAGACGTTGGCACGTGTCGGCAACTATCTCCGGTGTGAAGCCACGGGCTCGCCGCAAGGCGGACCTCGCCTTACCTCACCACAGTTATCTCTCGGGAATCCATAACACACGAAATCGCGCGACTTATCGCACGACAAAACCCCACCCCACAACAATCTTTACAAGTGATAAAATATCAGGAATACCAAGCACACGCACGCCTATCGCGCGACATGTTCTTCGCACAAGAACCAACCGAATCAACAAAAATAAACCCCGTGATCAGCAACAACTGCCGCAGTTCTTCGCACCAGAACAACGGGACCAACAAATTAACTTTAACCTCGTGAGCAAACAAAGTGCCGCCAAAGAGCGGCGAATACCTCACGAGAAAAAAAACAAAGCGCCCGCGCACCTCGCAGCACGCAAGGGGCGGGCGGGATGACCACCTCAAGGCACAAAGCACCGAAACGCAAGCAACGTTGAGCATCTGCGGCAAGAAAATAGTCAGCCGTTGACGACGTGCAAGGCCGCGCTGGCTCAACCCCGGCCGACCGTTTCTCTCGCGCGGAGATGGACACGTCACGCAAGGCTGCTGTAGATTGCGGAAGCTTGTCAGCTCATGAGCGGGTTGGAGCACTCGTGCTGGCTGCAGTAGTCTCTGTAGTAGCAGAGCAGGGACATGGGCTGCCCCACCACGCAGAAAAGCAACCAGAAGAGCCAGTTCCCAGCCTTCGTTTTCGTCATACATGATGGTCGATCAAAAATCGCGGAGCGAGGAGAGTGGACGGATAGGGGGGAGTGTAGTCAGGTTTTGCATGCCTTCCTGTAGTTATCACATCATGGACAGAACGAGGACTGGAAGGAGGGGTGGGTGGCAACGGCGCGTGAAGAGGCTTCACTGACTCAGCCGAAGTTCGTTTTCGATGTGGGGAAGCACGTTCGGGTATCCCTCTCGAAACAGGAGGTGGTGCCTCGGTCTTCTCCTTACTGAAGGATGATTTTCGGCAACTGCTGGGCCGAGCGCTGCCTGCTCTTGTTTCCTAACCTTCTGCAAACATGCACGGCGACATACAGCCGAAGTAGGGTCAAATTGCACGACTACTGCACTGATCTCACCTGCTGATCGTCGCCAAAAGTATCGTTCAGCATGCTGGTCAACGGAACCAACGGAGCGTTCCCGATCATGCCGAAGAACGCGTAAAACTTCACCTGTTTCGGCGTTGCAGAGACGAAGAGCGAGCAGGCGACATCCAGGGAGTGGGCACCAAGCGTTGTCGGTACTCCGCAGGTTTCACGAATGCACGCCACACCGACTCTGATCGGGCGTTTACCCTTCGAGACTCGACAAGGATAACAAACACATATTCTTACCAGCTGCATCATCTCTCTCTCGAACGTGCGTACGTACGCAAGCGTGGGAGCGGTATTGACTGCTAGAGTACAGGGTCATGACAATGGAGACTAATAGCCACGACCACGGGGCGAAGCAGGGCTACACATCCAACCTCCTTGCCTCTTTTGGGTCGACCAGCAGACTAAAGGATTGCGGCCTACCATGCTTTCGCTTTCGGGTTTCACGCGCAAGTAGGCGTTGTTATTCTGGGTTCAGCTTCGAGCATACCAACAACAACAGCACCAACATGCCGTAGATCGTCATCTCACCATGTGAAAGGGCACCGAGACCAGGAGCTCGTGGAGCACCGCAGAGAGCAAGAAGCACAGCCCCGAGGCCATGCTCTTGCTCAGCCCCGCGCGCAGAGAAGGAAAGTAAATGTGACGAATCTTCGATTTTTTGTCGAAAAACCACGGAAAAGGAAGCGCGTGTGCGTGTTGTGGGGGAGGGTGAAACCCGAAAACATCGAGGATGTAAGCATGGGTTGCTTGGAACCATGAGAGAAGTGTCAGGCAAATGACAAACCACTCAAAAGGGAAACTGGGGCTGGCTCAATTCGCGATGTGATGAATCCCCTGGGTGACGTGTGCGTGCCAGCAGCAGCAACAATCCGTACAAGTAGCTGCTGCGAAGATATCGCAGGCTGGTGCACAGCCAACAGCAAAGGTCTGCAGTTGCTGGGCGCTGTTTTGGGTCTCGGCGTGCTACGGAACCAAAAAAAAAAAAAAACGGCGGCGACGACTCCCGGACAAGGTCTACGTGCATCGTGACGAGGATGGAGTGTGAGCCTAAGGGACGGGCTCTGCCCTAGCTCAAGACTAAAATTCACAATCTGCGTGGCCCCCGATCTCCGTCTTCGCCGAAGCAGCTGCGGTTAACTACTTGTACGCTCCCGCTCACCATCCAGTAGTGCACCGGAAGGTTCCACAGTCGCCAGTACGACCCGATGGTATTGGCGTTCCACCAGTCCCGGTAAAAGAGTCGGTCACCGAACCTCAACACCTGAAACATAAAGAAATAAAGGCGGAAGGAAATACAGTAGTTGAGGCCCACAGAAACGTCACCACCACAGAGAAAACATGACCTTTTACAGGTTTTTCTTTTTTTTGTTGTTGGGTGGTTGAGTTTCGAGATCGAGCCACAAAGCACGTGATAGAGCCGGTCACCGAACCTCAACACCTGAAAAAAAAAAGAAAAAGACGGAAAGCCATACAGCAATTGAGGCCCCCACAGAAAACCACAAGAAGCGTCACGACCACAAGACTCGATTCTACTTTTTTTTGGCCTTTTCGGATGAGGGTTTCGTTGAGATTCGATGGGCTCGGTCGAGTAAAAAAAGCGCTAGCTGCGTGAGCTGTTGAGCTCCGCCAACGTCACAAACAACTGGCAGCCGGCACAGCCAGCTGTGGGCCGGTCCTGCTGCCTGCTATTTATTGCCATCTTACATCGCCCGTTGATGACACTGCTGAGTATCTAATGAGCCCACTCCCGAGAGGTCCCTTGTGGAATTCATATTCTGCGAAAAAAAATATCCCACATCGGAATCCGTCCGGGATACATACTCCATACAACGAAAGTTACACCACGGCCACACGCACAAATCCAGACACAAAAGGAGGCCTGAGAAAAACGACGCGACGCCATACACACCGCTGGGGACTTGAAGCACTATTCAGTTAGTTGTCGGGGTTTCTACTGCTTGTGCGGCGTATTTCGGGGGGCAGGCGAGACCAACAAACCTCGGCCAAGAGGTTGAGGGTGAGGTGGAAGAAGGCGTAGAAACCCAGCAGCCAGACGTAGGTGTTCGGGACGGCGAGAGTCAGCAGCCGCTCGATCGAGACCAGGATGTTGGCGGCGGGGTCGGAGTCGTACCACTCGTGCACGGTGGGCAGCATGTACTGCTCGCGGAGTCAGGTTTGCAGCGGGGGGGGGGGGGGGGGGGGGGGCCGGAAAGGGCCCCCCCCGGGGGGGGGGGGGATTTTGGGGGGGGGGGGACAAAAAACCCCCCCCCGAGGGAAAAGGGGTTTTGAAAAAAAGGGGGAACCCGGGAAAAACCCGGGGGGGGGACCGGGAAAGGGGTTGAAAAAAAAACGCCCCCGGGAAAGGGGGTTGGGAAAAAAGGGGCCAAAAAGGGGCCCCGAAAGGGGCCCCCCTCCCGGCAAAAAAACCCCCTTAAAAAA
>FN648970.1:335850-388404 GCA_000310025.1 Ectocarpus siliculosus
CCTCGCATCCCTACAAAGCCTGGACGGAGCACGCCGGGTTCCTCAACGGACCAGGCTATCGCACCACCAAGCGCCAAGAAGCGCGGTGAAGTATTCGACGAGTCGCATGGAGGGCGCGATGCGAGGGTGTTCTGCATCTGGCGCTTACTTCTTTGCATACGGATGGCAGCTGCGAACGACGTGATATATTTTCTGGGGGGGGGGGGGGGTCATATGGTCGTGCCCGGCATCAGGGTTTATCCCCACCCTTACAGCGTGTGGAACAGGCAATGAAGTGGGGCTGTACGTGCTTCTGTAACTGTAGCACCGCTCGTGCTAACCCGCATACCAATGAAAACGCGTCAGTCGTACCTACGTACGCCGGGTTGTGTGGGGGCGGAACTCGGCAGCAAACTCTTATCCTGGACCGAACCGAGGCCTTCACACCAACGCTCCCACGATCAAGGTTCCGCATCTTCTTCCATCGCCAAAACAACCGCCTACTCATCGCCCTATTTCTTCACGCAACAGTCGCATATCCCAAGCAAACAACCACCCACGCTTCACGCGGAAAGGTCCACGTCTTCCATCGCCAAAAATAACCGCTTACTCAAATCGCTCTTCTGTCTGTCTCTCTCTCTGTGTGTGTCTCTCTCTCTCTCTCTCTCTCTCTCTCTCTCTCTCTCTCTCTCTGTGTGTGTGTGTGTGTCTCTCCCCCCCTCTCTCTCAACATAACAACGCCCAGCGCTCTTCTCTCCCCCCCTCCCCCCCCAAAAAAAAAAAACAGCAACAGATTTTCTCTCACCTCTTCAGGTTCTGAAGCCCCCCGGCCACATCCCAGCTGCCCTTCCGAGACATCCCCACCGACGATATCCGGCTCATGCGCGGCGCCGAGTCTAACCCGTCTGCGGGCGGGGGCGCAGGAGGCATGGACGCCGTCACCACCGGCGACGAGCACGCCGACGACGACGGCGTGGCCTCTGATTGGTCAGCCTCCGACGCGCAGGGAGAAGAGGCGGGAGAGCTGTGGTCTTCCTCCTGGGCACAGACCTCCCCTAAGGAGGAGATCCACCTGGAGGAAATTGTTTTTTTTTTATGGGGGGGGGGGGGGTTGGATTGGGGTGTGGTATATCGGAGGCTACGGCACAGCGACGACCATGCTTGCAGCAAGCACGAGACAAGGCCGAGAAGACCCTCTCTGAGGGGACGAGTCATCACGGTCAACACACCCCATCACCACCAACACCATCGCAGCACCAGTAGCAACACCAACACGGACAACAACACCACCAACAAAAACAATTGCAACAACAACGACAACAACAACAACAACAACAACAACAACAGAAGCAGTACCAACAAACTTGCGATGCTAATGCGACAACACGCAAGACCGGCAGGTACCTACTTTTCCGCCACATCCTCCTTGTCGGTGCTCAGGCGAAGCAGCACCCCCGCATCGGGCCCCCTCTGCATCGCCCCCTCCAGGTAGAGTCCGAATACATGGTACTCGGGACGAGGCTGAAAATTGAAAAGTACACGAGTCGACCGTTACCGCAGGGGAAACATAGGGGAGAGGAACACCACCATGCGAAGCAAACCATTGGTGTGCGTTGCCAAACCCTTGGTGGCTTGTACGCGGTATGTATACGAGAAACAACGCGGTTTTCGATCAACTGTGTGGAAACCCTAGGCAGGCGGTGACTACCCTGGACAAGGTTCAACGCACTACTCGAAACGACCTCTTACCGCTTACTCTGCTGGATGAAACACCCGCTGGGGATGTAACTTCGGAACACGCGAACAATGACGGGTATCTAGATGATTTTTCTACGACGTTGCGTGTCTCTCTGTGTGTGTGTGTGTCTCTCTCTCTCTCTCTCTCTCTCTCTCTCTCTCTCTCTCTCTCTCTCTCTCTGTGTCCCTCTCTCTCCCTCTGTGTGTCCCTCTCTCTCCCTCGTTCTCTCACTCCCCCCCCATCTACCTCGTAACACACACACGCACAAACCTTTCCGCGACCCGGCGCCTTCCCGATCCTCGTGCCCTCGTCTCGCAACACGCACCGCTTGAGGCTCATGACCGACTCAGCCTCGGCGCACTGGTCCGACTTGTACGTGCTAAGCTTGCCGTCGGAAAGTGTGAAGAACCGGGGCACCCACCTGCGACACAACGCGGGTCAATCGGAACCAGGTAGTTCGCACAGGCACGCTTCAGGATACAGAACCTCATCGTCGGACGTAGAAAAAATGGTGTAATGTTTGTTAATGCGCGCGGGTGCATTTAAGTGTTTTTTAGGTGATCAATATATTCTTAAGGTGAGACGTCGCATGTAGAAAAAAGTGGTGGAATGTTTGTTCATGCGCGCGGGTGTTTTAAATATTTTTTAGGTGATCAAAAGTTTTAAGGCGAGACTGCTTGCTGTCAAGACGAAACCTAGGCACTCGGCGGCCGATGTGAAGACGCGCATCGTATGGGTGGGCACTTGCCCGAAAGATGAAACGCTTGACACCAAAAATCGCAGGCTGTTCCTTCGCGTCTTCGAATGAACGCGCCGCGCCGACGGCGCGGCGAAACGGCGCGGCGAAACGACGAAAATCCTGCATGCAAATCCCATCTCGCGGCAAAAAATAAAACAATGCCATAAATAAAACATGCATATACATAGAAAAAAAAACAATGAGGGAAAGGAAACAATACCTGAAAAAAATACCATGGAAATACAGCAGAAACTAACCAGGGAAATTGTTAAATATTTATATCTCACTTGACGGATCCCCACAGGTACGCGTCTCGGTCCCTCCACTTGAAGAGCCATCCCGACATGCTCACGTCGACGTCATTCAGGTCCGTCAGCTCGTCGCGGATCATCACGACATATCTTTGCCACCGAAACCGAAAACGCGCAAAAAAAAAGCAGCAAAAAAAAAACGCGAAAAGAAAAAGAAAAAGAGGACAGTCAGCTCATCGGATAACGGCGACGTACCTTGGGTTCACCGACACGTGAAAAAAAAAAAAGAGGGCAAAGAAAGGGAGAACCCGCTGACAACGGGAGTGATGCTCTTAGATAACTGGATCGCAGAGAGACTAGACTAGACTGCCCGTCCGAGAAAATGCCCCCGCATTCTGTTTTGTGCTCGTGACCCCGGCTGATGCACCGCAAGTTGTAAAGACGGATGTTTGGAATAAATGGGATTCGAATCTTTAATGCGTTTTTCGACGGTTGGTATTTCGGCCTAGATCGGCGGGAAAAGGCAGAAAAAATCCCCATTGAACGATGTGTTCCCAGTAAATCGAAACAATTCTAAAATATGCTGTGCGATGTATTGGGCGGGATCTGCAGGGAAAAAGACAACGGCCTTTTTCGCGCGATACTTGGCCAGGACTCTCACATTTCTGTGGCCACGAACGCTCTGCTACAACACACACAAGCAACTTGCGGCACGCCGTCTGTATGCAAGGAACCATGCAGGAACCAAACTAGCAGTCATGCCGAAATAAAATGCCCACCCACCTCCCAGCCTGCAAGAGCGACATTTACAAGCTGAAAGCCGCACTCAACAATATTGAACCACGCACACGGTGGCCGTTACGCCGACCCCATTTCGGTACGTGTGATGCTGTGTGTTTGGTCTTGCTTGGGGTATTTCTTAGTTTGCAGTTTGGGGATGCATATCCCACCGTTCTAATGACTCCGTGTGCTCCCTGAGCCTCGCCATCTCTTGTGCATCGGCAGCCTCTCTCCCCCAAACCGCCGACGTCTTCCTCCCGTCTGCTCCCCCCGCCGCCGCGCCGCCCCCTCCCCCCCCGCCACTCGCCCCCGACGCCCCCACGCTGACGCCTCCATCGCCGCCACCGGAAACCCGTGCAACGCCTCCAGTGGAAAACCCTTCGGCGGCGTCGCCTATTGGGGGCCACGCACACAAAACATGGGGGGGGGGGGGAGGATGAGGGTATCGCACGTGCGTGCGGGGGGGGGTGTCGTACGAAACTGGTAGGCCGCATCAAGATGTGGCCGGTGAAAGGCGAAGTTGAGGTGTGCAGGGACTGACGGTGGGAAATAGGGGCGGGTGCAACTCTTGAGTGTTTGTGAGTATCCGTGGTCGCACTGTCCTCTACTAGTGCTTGTGCCGAAACACGTATGAAGCACGCCCTGCTGTTGCTTGACGTTGTCGTTGTCGTTGTCGGATTGTTGTTATTGTTGTTGGTATGACCAACTCCAGCGAGCCGCCCGAAAGTCAGCCTGTATCCACGAGCCTGGCGCAAACTCGTGTCGTCGTTGGAAATATATAACGAAAGCTGCGATGCCATCAACGAACCTGACGCAGTAGCGGCCACGGTTTCAGAGAGACAACTCGGTAGAAAAAACGGATGCACACTGCTGTTGTAGGAGATACTGCAACTAAAGTGGCTTTCCGCAACCATAAGAGGAAGCATTGTTGAAGGTCCGGCTGCCTTGGCACAACCGTCTTCTCAAACCATAACCGCTGTTGCGGTACCCACATATGTACCTGCTACGACGTTTGCACCATCCTTCTCCTCACCTCTGCTCTTGACGACCGATAACGCCACCGAGACGTAGCGAGCCATCGCCTCCTCCTTCGAGAAGGTGCTGGCCTTCATCCAGGCCATCCACTTCGATCTGTTCTTTTCGCCCCCCAGGACCTGCAACAGGTCGTGAACGATCGAGGCAAAGGCAAGCGACGACATCGCAGAACCAACGGAGCATACAAAAAAATCAGCGGAGCACTACAGGGTCAAAGGGGCAGCGTACTGTACCAGAAAAGCAGCAGTCAATGTAGCTCTACGTCTTGTAAGAGAATAGAAGCAGTCAATGTACTAAGTAGAATTAAGGCCAAGGCGTAGTCCGGTTCCAGCGTTGTGTAGTGCAGCCGCGGGCGACATGTAGCGGGTTCACCTTATCGGCACGGACCCACGTGCAGGACTCGACTGAGCCTGCGAGATGGGAGACAGCGTGCTTGCAGCACCCATCTATGACCGCCTATGTAACACCGTCTTGCAATTGCAATCTCATACGTACGTGTAAGCCACCGATCGTGTTGGCGAGAAAATAAACCGCACGCGAAATTCAAGTTCAGGCGACAAACCCGATAGTCTACCCCCCAACAGCTTCGGGCGCCGAGATGGTAACCCGCGATTCATAATACATATTTATTTACACACATTATTACCGTACATCGTCATTTTTTCCCTTTTTTTTTTCTTGGAGAGTCGCACTTTCGGTCTAGGGGCCGCCGGCCGCTTGCTTGTACGCGCGCGCGTGTCGTCGGCAGGCGAGCACTCCCGACCTACCGTGTCGGGCTTGGGCTTGGGCTCCTGACACTTCCCCTCCTTGGCGACCTTGTACAGCCCGTACAGCTGCATCCGGACGGCGTCGTACTGGGTGCTGAGGCGCTGCTCCCACACCGTGGCGCACGCCTCCTGTGAAACACACCCCAGGGCGGGAATTGTACAACAGGTCGGCCGCATCGTTAAGAAAATAATTCAACCCATCCACTTGACTACAGCTGTATCTCTAACGGGTAGTCTTTGATTGTACTTTTACATTTCCAAAAAAGGAAATTGTTACAATATGTCAAAGATGTACCGCATTGAACAGGCTTTTGCCCAAACGAAAGGCCGGTCTACAATCGTCAACTGGGAGGCGCCACCCCCTTGTCATCCGTCAATAGGGTTCGATGGAGGGGATTGATTGGCCGGAGGGGGAATGTCAACCACGCCCAGGAAGTGATCGATACCATGTCGCGATATTATGCATGGCGTCCTATGCATATAGTCTAGACATCCACAGTATCTGCATCGCCTGATAAGGATGTATACCGATATATTATCACATCCTGGGCAATGTCGCGAAACCAGAAACTTGCAAAGTACTTGATACCCAACACTAACAGCGACGTTCGACTGAAGAACAACTCAGAATCACGGCTGCGCGGGTACCCATGTGCAGGAGAGCTCAAAGCTGTATGTACTATTGGGGTTTCTTTTCCTGCGTCCCTTCGAAAGAAGCTGGTCCATGTGGATCTCCACCGCCCCACACACCAAGAGACAAAGAAGCCGATATGAACGTTCGTCTGCATCCATATGCCAGTGCAAGTGCGCTCGCTCTCTCTAGTTAGCGTCGACCGCGCCAACCAGCCGACCCTGCACTTGATTGCCGTCCGTCTTGTTAGACCTCTGGTCTATCCACTGGGCTCGTCATTTACATAGCTTCGGCATTGAGGTACAATTAGGTGCGCTCCTCTCCCTGATTTCGAAGAGCTCTCCACACTACTGGTACTGCCGTACAAACGTAGATAGACCGAGACCATTACTCCGAAGGTCTTGACGATTTTCTCCCTGGATGCGTGCTAGCGTCTAGCTGCGTGTGCGGTGTAGCAGGAGCATCGTAGTGACGGCAGCTGCATCTACTTGGAGGTACATGGCAACAAATGCCGGCAGCAGCAGCGGCGTAACACATCATGCTTGATGCTGGGTCGTGCGAGCCGGCGGATATACAGTAGATCGCCCGAAAGAGGCGCGTCAGCATGCGCGAGAGAAATTGAAAAGCAGGCTCGCACTGCTGTTGAACGGGGGTATAACAAAGACCAAGCGACGCTTGAGGTACGAGTACACAGCACACGCCAACAACAGGGGTCCGTGTCTAGGCAGCGCGTGTCGAAGTCCCACGTCGTAGTCTTGCCGGCGGGTCATTTATGTCCATTTGGGATTTCGTTGTTATAAATGGGAGGTGAGCCAACTTCACGCTGGTGCCCGAGGCACCGAGAGACGAGTCTGGGTGACTCACCTTGAAGGCTTCTTCCAACGTACTTTCTCTCTCTCCTGTAGCCATGATTCCCGTCTGCTCCCGCAGCGAAGTATCACGTGACAGGTGAAAGGTGAAACACGGGTAATGTTTCCAGTGTGGCACCCAGAGGGTGAGGCATGCGGCGCAATCAAAAATTGAATCGAGGGAGTTCAAGCATCGACGACGGCGTTCGTACGACAGAAAAAGGAAAGCGTAACCGCCAAGAGTAGAACCGTGGAGTGTCTCCGACCTCGTGCACGCTTTCTCTCTCTCTCTCTCTCTCTCTCTCTCTCTCTCTCTCTCTCTCTCTCTCTCTCTCTCTCTCTCTCTCTCTCTCTCGTTGTTGCTTCTCTGTTTTTCTCTCATACAGCAGCAACAACAACAACAGACAAACCCGCCCAATTCTGTGCTCGGGACGCTGAGCCTCGTTTGCCTTCTAGCTGGTCAAGCACACCGTTGCTGGCAGAACAAACGCGAGATCATCTTGTACTGGCTTCAGTTTCAGCTTTGTATCAACCGCGTTTGGAAAGAGAAGCACGCGAAAAGATCATGACGCCGTGGGCGAAGAAGTCGGCGTCGCTTTACACAGTCGGTCGCAAGCTCGAGGATGGCGCCATGTATATTTTAGATCTGGAGGATATGTTTCCCGCGGGCGTCCTTGTCCAGGCATACAAACAGGAGACTTCGGATCGATATACATTGTCCGTCTCGGAAGGAGAGGTGGGTCGTTCATGAATCTACATGTATGTGCTACTGTAACCCACAACATTTCGAACGAGAGGTAGTGAGTGGTGATGCGGCGTCCAACTGTATTTCGTAGTGTCGAATACTCTACAATGCAAGCATTTGTATTATAGGTGGTACATTAGTCGCGCGTATCACAAACTATTCTGGGTATGTATGTATGCCACTAATCTATGTATTACATACAGCGGTATTTGTTTGTAGGCCAAATGTTTCGCTTCTTGCTCCCCGCCGTAGAGCCCATTGTCACCGTTGTCGTCTGCCATACATAAGCCGCGAACTTGCCGTTGTGGTCATTCTTTCTTGGTGCTGGCATTGAGAACAATAATGTTTGATCTTTACGAGCACTCACTGTAGGCAGGGGGGCGCTTGAACAAGCGTGGCGTTGAGAAAGTTTGCAGAGTCGCATCCATTAGACCATGGAGGACTCTTCAACCTCCAGATGGGCGAAATACTTATTTCATGCGCATCCTACACATACAGAGTATTGTAGTATTGTGCTGGGATCAATCTACTCTCTTAGAGTACTGCCGTTCATGAAGCCTGCCCATCGTATAAAGCATTTGTCATTTTCGCGAGGGAGAAGAAGGCTGAACCCATCTCTCGATACGAAAGGCAAGAAGCGAATGCTGCACCGAAATACTTCAATGCGTCTCCGGATCGGAGCTGTTTAGCAATGACGTGCTGCCGCAGGGTAGGTAGGAAGCTGCCAGGGACGGCCAATAAATGACATCACGAGACAGATACAAAAAAAACTACCTTGGGCTGTTTCCCGCTTCGTATCCCGATCACTTTGATCACCAATAGATGGGGAGCGCTGGTTTATCGCGATCGAGAGGTGACCTGGAACGGTTGGCTGAGAGCATAGGCATCTATCATGTGCACGGCCAGATTTTCATCCACTCCACCTTCGATGGCATCGCCAAGCCGAAGATTGTACCGACAGGAGACCAGGCCAGGTACGACATGCAAATATTTGGTCCCAGAGATACACGCAGCAGTCAACCGAATAGTCTGTCGTCCTCAACGGATTTATTTTCCTATTAGGTCGATGGACCCGAAAACCGTTCAGACCCACCCGTCAGTGTGTGACTCTCCCACCCAGCCTCTTCAGTCACCGATGTAATTTATGCGAGAAAGTTTTAGTTGGTTGCTATTGCAGGCCGGGGCATTAGACATATGTACGATATGACCCTTGTTGTACATCGGCATTCCGCCTCGACCCGACAGCGATCGATCTCTGTTCCAGAGAAGGATATACTGTAGAGCGCGTAAGAGCCGACGACGCAAGCAAGTGTAGCTGTGCGGCTGTTCCGTTCCCCCGCGGAGACAGCCCATCTCACATACATCGTCTCTGCGCTGATCCTGATGGCGCGATGCCAAATGTGCAAACCAGCAGGGCGTTCGTTGAAGGGATGAGAGCAGGCACGGGGTCCCTCGAAGAGCTCCTCACCACCCCCTTTTCAGAGCTCTGCAAGGTGAAGCCGGAGGGACTTGACGCCGTCAGGTGAGTTGGTCAAGAGGGGCAAAGCAGCACACAGTTTTGTTTTTTTCTGGGGGGGGGGGGGGGAATTGCGTGAGCAACAAACAACAGATTGAATCTTTTCTCGAGGGGAACCGTTGTAAGCGGTAGCATTGATGGGGCGTCACATGAGAAGGAAGGAGCACGTGTGACCGTGACCAAAATCGAGAACGGAGAATCAATATGCGTGCGTGTCCGGAATTCACTCGCTCTTCAAAAAGCTTCATGGGTATGTCTTCAGGTGGCTCGCGGAGTGGCTGTTGGAGAACAATCCCAACAAGCCGAAGGTGGCGCACGCTGACGACGAACGGGATTCGGGTGAAGATGGGGATGAGGCGGGGGGTGGCGAGACGGCACTGGGGGATGGTCCGGTCGTGGGAATGGTGGCAACGGTAGAGAGTCGACTCCAGGAGTGAGGTTTGTTTGTCTGCAGCTCCCCCGAGTGGGGCGAGTTGGTTTCTGGTCTGTAGTACACGGATGCCCATGTCGTGTTCCCATGTGGGACCGACGCTATTGCTCGCATGACAAGTGTATTGAAGCAAGGCAGCACGTAGTTGCAGGCGTGCTGGGGGTAACGCCGAGGTTGGTCCGATCGTTTGTTTTGTCGCCTGTTCGAGGTTCGCTGATACAAAAATAAATGATCACAAACACCTTGGACCTGTTGTAGACAAACGCCAACTTTGTCATGGACGTTGGCAGCACAGCGAAGAACCGATGCGTCGGAACTCTCGCAAGGTCTGGCAGATGCGACCGTTCGGGGGTGCTCGACAAGTGTGTCTGCTTCCCCTGAATAGATGTGCGCCGCTTGCGCTACAGCCAATCGCTGAGAGCCACCCATGGCCTTTGGTTCACCACAGGCTTGCCACAAGGAACAGGTAGTGGGACATCCCGTAATTGAGTCGTTGTACAATTGCACGACTGCAAAAAAAACAATTTGAAAAAGTCAGATGTGTTACTTTCCGTTTGTGTGACCCCCCGGCTTATACGTGAGGTATATAAGCCGAAAGGCCTGTAAACCGGCGCCAGAATAGATGGTACAGGACAAACAAGCACACACATGTGATTCCTTCGTTTTACAATGGTCACCGTACATTGCCCCAAACTACCAAGATGGTAAAAAGGACTAGGCAAATCTCAACAGCGAGGGAGGTGATTAGAACGACAAAAACGTAAACCTGACAGCTACAGTCCACACGTCCTCGTTTCCTCTGCGTGAGGGTACTCTACTTTCTTTACACGAACATGTTGCTGTCCCTTTAACCCACGACGGACGGCCCCGATGTTGATCCCCGAGGCATTTATTTTCACACGCAGGCTTTCAAATATACATCAACCACCAAACGTTTTTCTCGTGAAATAAACCAACAGGCCGTGAGTGTCCTTGAACAACTAATATGGGTACCAAAACAGCGGAGCATCCTTCCCTCTAAAGAACTAACCTGTATCCGTGTCTTCCCGCGGTTAGGAGCGATGGCAAAAATTCCCAGACACGCAGAAACAAAACAATACTGCTGGCCTAGATAGGGGCGAACGTAGCTCCTAGATGGCGCCTTGCTACCTCCTGGCGCTGCCGAAGCGAAACGTCTATTTGGGCAGGTTCCTATTTCCTTGTTCTTCAAAAACGCGGATTCCTATTTCTTCCCGCGGCCGAACAACTTGTTGATCTTGAACATGATGTCCGCCTCGGGGTCAACGTAGTCCGGCGTCTCTATTGTCTCGATGTAGCCGCCGAAGTAGTTGCTCTTGGTGCCCACCGCGGCCTCGAACAGCATCGACTCCGCCACGCGCTTGCAGGCCGCGGCGTTCTGGCCCGGCACCCTCGCCGCTATTTTCTCCCAGTAGGCGTCCCCCTTGCCGGAGGGCACTTCTTTCCGCGCCTTCTTGAAGGCCTCAAACTGTTCGATTTCGGTTTTTCACGCGGTTGGTAATGAAGAGTTCAAGAGTTGGCGAAAAGGAACGCTGAAGACGAGGTGGGGGCTGGTGTGGGTGCATGGGATGATCCTCACGTGCAGGTTACTTTTGCGGGGTACCGTAATAGTCGGAGAGTGTCACCGGGTGCGATCGTTTTTTCAAATGTTTTTTCCTCCGGTTTTTATCGCGCCCCGGCGCCATCTCTCCGACCGGTGCCATCCCCGATGACATACATACACACGGGTGTAATACGCACGCACCCCGGTGCCATCTCCCCGATCGGTACCATGGTATCGATACCACCCACGCACATACACAGCGTTCAAAACACGCTAGTTGACAATGCTATTGATCAGTAGAACCACGCGTGTAGGCACCGTTGTTGCTGGTTGGAAGCACACCGGTAACGGCAACGTAGGCTGGTACGTAACGGCTTTCCAGCGAGTGGTCTTGTGTTTGAAGGCGAGTTTAGTTATGGCGTGCAAAGGGCAACAAACGATGCGGTTTCCATCTGAGGCACCGGAACATGCGGTATCAGGCTGTCTTCCGCTTTCATTTCGGTCTTCCTATACGGATACCAATACAATAGTTTCGTGTTGCACAAGGTGGGGTAGGGTGCGGCTTGTACGTTGTGTGTTTGCTTGAGTGTATGGTTGGCAACTTCCGTAACAATTAAAAAATGAAAACTGGTATCCTGCGTGAACCGCGACCATGCATACGTACATACAGGGCAAGAGTGGCGCTCCGCTGACACCGTCCCCACGTGCATAAGGTACGCACATGTACCCCATTCCGGCTGTTGACAAGGAGCCCAATCTTGGATTTGGGGGCCGGTGAGATCGCACCCGGTGCGATCTCCCCAACCCCGGTGCGTACATCGAATCTAATCACGCCGTTCTTGGATTTTTTGCGCACCCCGGTGCCATCTCCCCGACCGGTGCCATCTCTCCGACTATTACGGTAGTCTGTTTTCCCTCAGCAACTGGAAAAATGCTAATTGCTTTGCACTCTGCCAGATGCACGCTAGACCGCTGCCTGTCCAGAAATTGTTTTTCTTGAAATGCAAAACTTCAAAGAGTTAAGAGCAGTTTTGAACATCGCGCGACAAGACGTACCCCTTGCCTCAAACCGTGCCCCCTCTTTCCGTAGCGTTGCTCTTTAAATCTAGGTGTGGTGATGATTGTGGGCTAGCGTTCGAGTCCTCGGCATGTGCGACCTTTCCACGAACCTGTGGTGGAGTGAAGACGCCTTCGCTCTTTCTTGTTGATGCCTTCCGACTCCTCTCCCTTATCGCCGTCGCCTTCTCCTGTGCCCGCCGCTGAGCGGGTGTGACATCCTGGGTAATCTTGGTCTAGAAGGCGAAAATACGCAAAACAGCGGACGTGTGACCAAGGGAGAGGGAGAGAGAGAGAGAGAGAGAGAGAGAGAGAGAGGCAGGGTCAGTGAGACAACAACATAAAATGACGCAAGATTCCCTAGTGGGGGGTAGTGTTCACTACAATGAGATGGTTTTTCTCGTGGTGACTCGGTCATATAACGGACAAGCCGGTGTAACGTTTGTTTCCAAACTCAAACGTACTTGTGCACCCGGGTGCTCACGACGGAGGAAAGAAGCACACAAAATAGGTGTAGATATTTTTGTGCCTTACGACCGAGGACGAAGGGGTGAAACGGCCGATTCGAGTGGTGTCTCGTGTCTCGTGCCCGAGCACGACGCCGTGGCTAGCCACGGTTGAGAACTGTTGGCGGAATGTGTCTACGCACAGGCCAGATTGGGGAGATCTAGGCCAACTGCTAACAGCCCCAAGCAGGCAAGGCAAGACATGAACAGGTGTTATCTTCTCTGAAAAAAAATCTGGCAGCATGGTGGTGAACCGACGAAGGCCCACTGGATATTTGGCCGTGGGGTCGCCCAAAAGGCGACGGATGATTGCACCGTAGCTGTGATGCTAGTCGATCCAGCTATCGAGCATCGCATGAATACTTGACAGGTTCAAAGAAAAAAATAAAGTCGTTCGAGATACCTTTGTAAGCGAACGTAACTTCTGTCGTCTTCAAATCTGAATATGTTTCATCTCACCTTCTTCCCCCCCTTGACAGTCCCCCCAGCCATTGGTCTAGCGTTCGACTCTGTTTTCTTCCCGAAGTCGAAGAACATTCTTGTTTGTGAGCTTCGGCGACTGCCAGCTCGCGACGCCTGCAACGATCTTGACGCTGTGGTTGCCGCTCGGTGGGTGTGTAGGCTTGGTCGCGTGCTAAACCCTGATGACAAACAAATTATTGGGGTCGACGAGTTCATGCGTGAACGAGAACATCAGCTCTCAAAGCAACGGCAGCTATTTGTAGCAGAAGTTGAGAGCGTCAAGACCATTGAGATAAACACGTCAATTGCACCTGAAATAATGCGGAAATCGTCAAGTATCGGCAAGAAAAGGAAGTGACCCCTCCAGAGTGGGCTCGTGAGAACACAGCCGTGTCGTCGAAGGCAGGATGAAACATGACGATTTATGCTGGTAGCAGGACGAGCCCTTGGGCCCAAAGAGCCCAGCGACCCTTCATCGAACCGAAAGCAAAGTGTACAAAGTATACGCAGTCTTTACGTGAGAATGGTGTCCGTATGCGTACGTACATGCACATGAACGTACGATCGTTGTGCGTGCTGTACTGCTGTTGTAGACTGGCTGTTTAGACTATGTCGTCAACGCGACTGCACACTTGCGTCGTGTGGTATATCTTTAGTCTAGGGACGACACCTCAGTGGGGTGCACCACTGACGCCTCGTGCGTAGCCAGAAGTGTTTCAAACCTCGGAAGCAAAACATGTCAGCAAAAATCCCACGCTGGACGAAACTTGGTGGTGATGTGGTGATGCTACACTCAGGCGTGAGACAAGCGCAGTAACATCATGCAACATATGGGACATCGCTGGCGGAATATGCGGAGTTCGGTCAGAGTTCGGTTTGCTCTTGAGCTGCTTGTGACGCCAGGTTGAGGGTTGACTGAGCAAAAAAAGACGAGCGAGCCCTGTTCGGGTTTCCACCCAGTGGAGGTGCCTTTATAGTCTAACTGAGTACCAATGGGTCTTGGGGCGGTGAGGCATGAAGAAACATGTTTGGGACAGATGCCATATTCTCCGGGACGTGTGTAGCGACCGCATCCTCTACAGCAGTAGTCTATCCATCACAAACATCAACACGCACACACACGCCATCGTCGGCTAGGTGCCCCAACTTGGCGCAAGGGTTCTGCTCTGGCATTAGCGCGTCAATGCCAGCTTGATTATATAGCTGTTGGCCGAGACGAACCCCAGGTGTACAGCGCATGCTGGTCGCACAACGACAGCTGTTACAACTTCGACATGAAAGCGCTCCGCAGGTGTGCTGTACATCAGTTGGTGATAATATATTTCGCTTACCTTCGACACACGTGATCATCGCCACGACAGCACATAACAGGGCGATACAGGTAGCTTGCATTGTCGTCCAGATTTTGAATGAGAAGAGAGCAGAGAAGAGATCTAGTGTGGCAGACGGAGAGAGTTGTAATGGTGGTTGGCCTGACACTCTTGGTGCTCGGACACGTCATCGGAGACGTCCAGTCAGAAAGCGAGAGGTGGCGATCACGCCGCAGATTTTGGTTCTCGTCGGGTTAGTTCTCCCTTCGGCGAATATTGGGCGAACCAAGCACGGTTCCGCCGCCGCACTCGTGGTGATGTGCTGATGTGCTGATGTCCATACGAACACGACCCACTACGCGCGAAGACGTAGTGGTGTTTACCAGCCCACAAAAATACTGCTGTATTGCACAATGCCGTGGTTATATTATCGAGGTAGAGCCTTTCGTTCCTACTAGGCACTACAGTGCGGAGGTGACCGGGTCGATGCTCTTCAGGAAGGCTGCCATGGAAGAGATGGGGATGCCACAAAGTACTCCAACGAAATGGAGTCATGCATAAACGTTGTTGTTGTCTTTCGTGGACACGGTCACTGGATTGTACAACGACGCTGCGTTATTTTCGGGGCCTCCGCATAGTCCAAAACGACGCTTCGTCTGTCGTCCACGAACACCAACGAGACAGCAGTTGATAGATACTTCGCACACAGGGACGAAACTGTGCTCAAACTACATATTGTAGTGACGAACTGTTTGAGCAAAAGTAAGTCGGACAACTACGTAGACTAAGAATTGCTGGGATGATAAACGAGGAACCCAAGTTGCCAGGTGGATTCACCGTTATCTCGCAAAAAAAAAAATAGCGATAGATCATGCACACCTGCGGTAAGATACCAAGAAAAGTTTGCAAATGGTACTCGTGCTGCAAAGGGAGGCACATCGCTGTGGAAGAGCGATAGGGTCGAGGTGAGCAACACGTGGCCGAGCCATCCTCCCCACAGTCAGGAAGAAGCATACAGTTTCCCTTCTAAGCAAATGAGGGCTGTTCTCGAAGCAATAGCCTCTTCACAGTAAAATATATGCGATTTATCGGGTAATGTACTACTAGAAGTAGCTTTCTGATACCACAACGAAAGCTCAACCACAATGACTCGAATCTGGGGACCACGGCTCGAACCTTGTGGACGAGAACATCTACCGAGAACAATGCAAACATGAAACACTTACGTAGAAAACGTGTTATTCCACAACATCACGACGACGACGCTGTCCTTGGCCGGTCAGACACACGCAACGCAGTGCCTGGAACCCCAGCCGGTGCTTCACGATGTGAGGCAATTGTCTTCGATTCCCGATGGTTAGCATATCCAAACACAACGAAGCGAAACGCAAGCGTGGCCCCTCAACCACAGCGAACAGCGCGAGCCGAACACATCGATATTGGGAACAAGCGATTTGAAGCAGAAAACACCAGAACGGACGGCGCAGGCGGACTTACAGGTCTACAGACCCATGGAGCGCATGCAGTGTACAGACATGGGTTTGCATCCTCGCTTGAGGCAAACGTGTTGGCTGCGGAGACACGTGGTGTGGCCGAAGTGACCATCTCAAAAGCATAACACTGTCGTCCGTTACAATGCATACAACTCCGTTCAAATCGTACATCAACGCCAAAAAAAACACAAGATGATCGTGCAGAACTGCTGAACTGATCAACACATCATGACCTGAAAAATGGAGTGCCTCCAAACGAACACAGGGAACCCCGAAGAGCAAAGCGGAACCGTTCGCGATTCCAAGTATACCAGAAAAATAAACGGACTCGGCCATAGGGCAGAGCACGAGCAGAGCAGAGAATAGAAGGAGGCGCTGCTGCTGTCGTCAAAGCCACAAAACACTTTAGATGGTTGCACACACACACTCAACTGATGCTCTGGAGTACGGAACACAAAAATTGTGTTCGGGGCCGTGTCCCCCACCGAACACGGGAAACCCCGAAGAGCAAAGCAGAACCTTTGGCAATTCAAGCAAAACCACATAAAGAAGCGGACTCGGTCTTAGGGCAGAGCACGAGAAGAATAGAGAATAGAAGGAGGCGCTGCTGCTGTCAAAGCCACAAAACACGCAAGCCGATCGTACAGAAAAACTCAACTCATACATAAACGCATGAAATCGTTGCAGCTGCGCGTCTCCCAACGAACACAGGGGCCCCCGAAGAGCGAATCAGAACCTTGCTGATTCCCAAGAAACCAGGTAAATAAGCGGACACGGTCGTAGGGCAGAACACGAGAAGAACAGAGATAGAAGGAGGCGCTCTATCGCCTCCTTCGCACAAGTCCTGCTTTCCATCCTCTGCAAGCAGAGGTATTCTTCTCGGTAGCGCGAACGTCATCTCCTGTTGTTGACCCTACAACTTCTGGCAATACCTGGACAAATAGGCAGATCATTCATTTCATAGGGATACGGAAGCCATTGGCAAATTCGGTCAACGGCCACAGCAGCGAAGAAGCATGCACAACGGAACTTCCAGGTGAGCAATCTGTCCGAAGCCGACATCTCTGAATCGGCGTGGAGCATCTTTGCACGACCGACGTGAGCTGCTAGTGAAGGCCGATACTGTGACGGAAATGTTCAGGTTGTCCTCCCGTTCATCAGTCAATGTTCAGTAGCTGCGTATGAATTCTAGTCGGCGCAATATATGTCGGTTGGAATGTAACTTATGCGTATGCGGAGGAATTACTACTGCTGCGTAGTTCTGTGATCGACCCCACTCTTTACTCTTTGTGATCTCTCCGTCATACGAGGGTCGGTCTGGGTACCTCTACTATCCTTGCCATCCCTTGGATACGTCCTACCTGGACTACTGTCCTGTATATCATCTGCGTATCTGTGTGAATCTGTGTTGGCCACCAACGCGCCGTGTTAAAACATCGCATCATCTTCTTCTGCCCTGAGCACTGCTGTACTTCGGCTGCTACAAGCTCTGCCAGCTATCACATCGACTAGCGTCGGTGGGCGTCAGCTTCTGCTGCTATGTGCTGGGATACACACAATTCCCATCACAGAACTCACGAGACTCGTCGAAACGTGGCTTTCGGTTAGTTCAATACAGGCTGCGATCCTTGGCGCATACTTTCAACGCCGGAAAATTCAAGTGTGCGATGGCAGGTCAGCGACTTCCAGGCTCTGGCCCCCGCTCCGCCGGCTCTCTGCGCCCCCACCCCTCTCACCTTTGAACAAGCTTTCCGCATAGAGTCGCCCTCTTTATCGTGGTGATCTCAAGACCCCGCAGAGCACCAGCAGCACCAGCATCACCAGCCACAGGGGCATCCTCCCCGACCGGCCAGGCCCACGAGCGGGCGCGGTACGCCGGGCCCCGCTGCAGCTCTCGACCGATGGCCGCAGCCTCCAGCGGATCCAGCGTACCCGACGGCAGTTGGCCTCCAATTACTTCCGGCGCGGCATATCCGTCGGGGTCTGTTTCTGTCTCGTCAGCCCCCGCCGCCAGGAGCACCTTGACGTTGGCGAGGATCCCGTACGCGGCGGCCAGGTAGACCAGCGGCCTGCCCAAAACCAAGCGGCGCCTGGCCCAGTGTTCCTGCCTCTCCTGGCCCTCCGCGGCAAGCAACAACCTGAGGATTCTCGCTTTCCCTCTTCTCGTGGCGCAAGCGAGCGAATTAGGAAGAACGGCCGCGCCTCCACCGACGGCGTCCATTCCCCTCTCCGAACAAAGGATGCGCAAGATGCTTTCGTACCCCAGTGCGGCCGCGCTGCGGAACGGGCAAGGGTAGTTCCCTTCCTGCAGGCCCCTTTGACTCGCCCCAGCGGACAAGAGGAGAGACACGACGCCGCAGTGGACGAATTCCACGGCCACGCAAAGGGGAGTCTTTCCGTCCTGCGTGGCGAGGTTTAGCGTTGACAGCGACCCCTTCGACAGGAGTGCCTGGATGAGGGCTTCATTCCCAGAGTAGGCCGCATAGTGCAGAGCCGCGCGTCCATCAGCGTCCACGAGAGTGGTATCGACCCCTGCCTTGAGCAGCTCCCTCGCCAACTCAACGCGTTCGGCCCCCTCCTTGTCTACCCTGCAGGCCATCATGAGCGGGGTGCAGCCCTGGTAGTTCCTCCCGTTGAGATCAGCGCCCGCCTTGATTAGCTCCCGGAGGGCGTCGAGCGCACCGGCGTAGCCGGAGCTGACCGCGACGTGGATCGCTCGCGAGCCGCTCGGGAAGGCCCCCGGTCGCCATGTAGAGGAGTTGATGTCCGCGCCCTTGTCGACCAGAAACTTGATCATGCTGGCGCTGCCCACGGCGGCAGCGAACACGACGGGTGGAAACTCCTCCCCCGAATGGGGAGACCCATCGATGCTCGCGCCGGCTGCGAGATACCGCTCAACGCCTCTCTTGTTGCCGTTTTGCACTTCCACCAGAAGCAGGTCGTCCGCCGAGCGAGGCATTGGTTGCAGTCCACGGCCCGCAAGGTGCTAAATAGTTCAAGCCCAGAGCCTGCTCGAGGCTGCCCTTCTTGTTTGGCTGGCGAAAAAAACGTGCATTGCGGATGAAAAAGGATGGGATGAGTCCGATAATAAGCCTCAGTCGGCCACAAACTCAGCAGCTCCGGCGCAACGCAATGTGGGGCGAGTATTAGAAGCTTTTGTCCCTGTCATGGCGTTCTCAAGAGGTGCACAAGACTCACTCATCCAGATTCGGCTTGCAAATTTAGCCTGCAAGCCTCAATGGGATCCTGGGGTTGATTCGCACCTGGTGTCTGGGCGTACTCCCGCGCAGAGCCAAGCGCCACTGGTGAAACTCACCCCAGGGTAGAACAGACACATTTTCCCAACGCTTGTAAAAGCTCACGGAGCGCGCGTAAACGCTGCGATTTGTTTTTCCTTCGGGTTTCCAAAGCTAGGAAAGGTTCTAAACATTTGGGTGTGGCACTGGGACCCAAAAAGGTTGTAAATATTTGGCTATGGCACTGTGACCCGAAAACCTGCTGGCGATCCCTTCGTTTCAAACTGCAGCAGTCAGAATGAGCCCACGTTAGTTGCCCGTGACGGCAGTTGCCGTGTCCCGACCGAACGCCGATGTTGTGAGGTTTTATGTACGCTCCTAAAATGGACACAATCCCGCCCCGGTCTATTTCTATTTCCAGCAAAAAGCCGTGCCTGGGGTTCGTCGTTTTCGAAAAGGGCAACAAGTAAACCAAACCAGGGGCGTGGTTGAATCGTCAGCAAGCACGATCAAAACGGTCCAAACTGTACCACTGGTGGGGCGCCAAGGGCTCGTCTTGACTTTCATTTCTGGTTGCTGTTCTGATACATCGGGGTAACCAGGATTTTGGTGCCCGTTGCAGAGAGAGACAACCGGAGGGTCGGCTTTGTTCTTTTGGTGTGGTCGAAATGCATGTTCTATACGTTCCATTTGAAATACCGCATTTCCAATGTCGGTGGAAGTGCGAAAAAACGGGGTCTATTCGGTCAACCGCATTACGCGTCTTGTTGTACATACATATGGGGAAACTTAACCGCCGAGAACAAACCGAAAATTGCGATTTCCATTCAGACCGAACAACCTTGCAACGCCAACGCGCATGTGGCGTGCCCTGGAGAGACTACAATTGGTACGGGCATATTGGTTGGACCGAACATTGTCTTGGTTGGAACGGTCGTAACTGTGTGGTGAAACTTTCTTGAGCTAGTGGAAGATGTGGGAGAGGTCGGATTTTTCGTGATACAGCAGTATAGTGTGGTGTTATCATATATATTCCACACACGAGACTATGAAACAACGGTAGAAAACGGACCAAATTCCTCTGAAGCATCCAGAAGTACTGTGTGGTCTTGTTTCAGCAGCCCACATAGACCCAGGGTGGCGCCAGGTGGGTGTGAGTGCGCCACACTTGTCCGGGAACGATGTGGGCAAAATCCCATACCAAAAAAATCCTCATTACTGAGGACGTACTTTTCCCAGAGAGCTGTTTTCCCCTCCCAGAACGCCACACACCCTCATTTCCCTTCGTTTCTTCAGCGGGAAGGAGGCTATAGCTCCCCGGAGGTGCCTTCAAACGCTCGAAAAAAACAAACAAACGGAAAAACGAACACTGGCATGCGGGGCTCTCCTTCGAGGTTGTGTGAAGGTTTATTTGATGGGGCACGTGGAATGGGGCACAGGATTATTGCGGCAGCTTGCAAGATCTGTACGATTGTTTGGGAGCAAGTGTCGGTTCACGTGTAACGTGTAGAAGATACAAGAGAGGAAATGCGGCTTGACTTCGACGATGGAACATGAGGATACATCCTCGAGGTCAGTCCTGAATAAATGAAGAGCTGTTGGTGATCTACTAACGATCCTGGGTTAGGAATCTAGCAAGCGAGTTCCTTAGAAAACAAACGAACCCCTGCGATCGACGAGGGTTCCACAGCCTTACATGCTGGTAACTGACAATAGTGTTTGCAAACTTGCGGGGGATATATGCCGTCGCACTACTGCTGTAGCGCTGTAGCACTTCAACTGCTGAAAATTCATCGTAGCTTGTGGCCACACTCGGATGATGCCCCTTACCCGTACTCTCCTTCTTCTTCTCTCTCTCTCTTGCGGCACCACTACTGTAGTACGAAATGACCTACTGTACACATCTTTCCACAGATTGCCTGGCAGAGTCACACAATAGTAGGCTGAAACAGCCCAACGGCTAACGGCAGGAAAGGTTGCCAAGCGGGGCGCCACACGGAACCCCTAGTTGTCAACTTGCAGCGAATGACACCCCGAAGCTCACACCCATGCTGACACACCTGACGAGAAAGAAAAGAAGAGAGACAGGGTGGAGAATCCAGAAGCCAAGGGTTGAGGCAGGGCAAGAGCCAGAGCACACCAGCAGACCAAGAGGCTGAGACAGCTTGAAGACTGCAGACTGCGGCGCATACACGGGGGTCCGCCGAGCAACATGCATGCGCCCCCCTCCCCCCCCCACGCCGATCGGGGATCGGGGACACACCACCACAAGCTTGCCACAAGCGCACAGCACAACCACACAAGCTTGACAACCACCCAACCGCCGCAGTTTGAGCGATGTACAGTACAAGCATGGTGAGCACTACAGCAGTAGTGCCTATTTAGTGCTGTAGGGTAGACGCGTGTACCACGTAGGGTAGAGTGCAGCGAGTGCTTGCCTGTTGATCGATCAAATACTTTCAGGTCGTATTCGCTGATGCTGTACGCACAGATAAGGCTAGACTATGTTTTCATGTGCATGCATGACTCGGCCTCCCTTGTAAACAGAGCTTGTAGGGGATTGCCAAGCAGAAGTTCTTGTTGGGGATGGACCGGAGAGATATATAGAAGTGGAGGATGGGGGCCGGAGGGGCAGACGACAGAGATCAAATGATGGGAGAAATAAATAATAATAAAAAAAATATACATCCCAAGCTTGCATACCCGCATGAAACACGGTTCAGCAGGTTTCCTTGAATTGGAATCCTCCAAGACCGCAGCACATCGCGTGTGTGAGAACTTACTGCTGTACAGCAACATATTTTGGAGCGGGTGCGTCACATATCGCCATTATTTCATGATCTGGGCAATCGATCGAGGGGAGGCCAGAGCACGGCCACATGGATGGTGCGTCTTCGGGGAGAGTTGGCGAACGCTTCTACAGCTTCCCCAAGACTTATGACCGTCGGGTCATGCAGTAGGGTAGTCATACCCCCTACCGCGATTGGTCCTACATACTGCGCGTGATAGAACCGAGCTATCGCAGTCATCCGTTGCTCCTCCACCCAACGACGTAATACATCTCGGTAAAGATGGTGCAGGATGATGGGACATTTTTTTATTGCCATGTCACACATGATGAACACGCGCCCCCGAACGCTGTTGACCCCAACGGGAAGGATGCCTAGATTATGCTGGACCTGTTCATCAGGTGCCCCCCGCATCGAGCTTGGCGCCGTCGTGGCCGCAGTCGGTGTTCGTGTTCACCGTCGTCACCCTGATATGACCCAACAAATTGGCGACACGGAGAATTTGCATGGAGTTGATAGATAGGTGGGCGAGTGGGTCCTTTCTGTGCCACGAGGCCACGGGGTGCTGAGGAGGTTACTGTAGCAGCAGGATGTTTGGCACCACGCATGACGTGTCATACGTGGAACCAGGACTCCTGCAGACTTGAAGCGGGCTTACGTGTTTGTGAGGTTCCTTCGCAGGCGGGCAAGTTATCGGGAGGTTTCTCGGGGGTGACGGGGGCACTTGGATGCAAATATTGTGCAGGGTACACTCTACAACGCACACCCATGTGGTTGGGGAAGGTATGCCACACGGGGCAGGTCGGCGCCGGGGGCTTTGCCATCTGCGCCGGCACTTGCACGATAGCAGTTGGGGCTTGGTAAGAAGGAAACCGGCAGTAAGAACCTTCGATTTCGGGTCAAGGCTCAGTCTCTGATTTCGGGCCGATAAACCAGTCTACTGAATGTCGTTCGTGTACCAAATGAAGTTTCTAAGACTGCTGTAGCTGGGGGATTGGGCCAAGATCAAATTGTGCGTACCAAACCCCACACCCCATGTGCGCGTGCATGTTGTCTGGGTGTGCGAGTATTGTCTCCCCACCCACGTCGCTCGCCCGTTACACGGCTGTCTGCTCAATAACTCTGTTCGCAAAAGGCGAGCATGTAACAGATTCGGACCGAATAGAAAACAGCCCGAGTGCCTTACGGTCGCCCCAATCTGGACCATTTCTTCAACATGAGTTCCTTAACGGCGGGTCTATTCTTCTCCCGGTCACGCAACAACACGGCATTCGACCCAGTGTGATGCCTATCGACGAGGTAGGTGCTTATTTTGCTGGACCAAAACAAACACGGAGATAATTGGGGGAACTGAACGTGTTCCATGATGGCGCTTACAACACTACTGTACTGCAATTACATACCCCACGCCCGTACACCCTAAACTGCAACGGAAGACTCCACACGACGACATCGAGCCAGTCCAGCCGGTACTTCGCATGCTTGCACAAACTGAGCACCACAAGGGTACATTTTCAAGTTATTCATACTCTCTAATATTGATTCACGCTCCGAACGAGAGGAGACATCCTGGCGGACGGCGATACAAGCAGCGTACCCTGCGTACTACCACCCCGCGGCATCAGAAGGCGTCCCTTCTTCGTACGTTTGGGCACCTGAACGCCCACAAAGCTTTTCTCAGGATACCATTTTTTTTATTTCTATTCTAACGCACGCCAATGTATCTGCCTGACATCGCGTGCAACATATTTCGTTGTACTTCCACTAATCCCGCAACATTTAGAACATTGTTGCTTGGCAACAACTAGAGAGAACAAGGGCCACCCTGGCCGCCGTGCTTCGTTCAGAAAATTAACTTCCACGACGTTTAAAGCCTCGCCGACGCAGCAAAATGCAAGCTTCCGCCGCAAGTATCAGCCAAGCACAGTTGGGGTGCGTTTGTCTCATCAGCATTGCCGTGGGTGATGACACACGTGAGATCCCGCAGCAGCGATTGATTCACCCTCATCGGAGAAACAAGACAAACAAGGCTTCCAACACAAAGCTAAATACCGAAAGTGATCGGAACAAAATTGACCCTGCGACAAGCGCGCATCGCTTGCCGCCGTCGCAGTTCGTAAGAAAAAGAGGAACCCTTCCCCTCACCGTGCTGTAGACACATGCCTAAGGTTGCTTTAGAGGGTTGGCAACATTTTGGATCGCTGCTACAGCCGGATTTGTTGACGAATAACGGCCTGTCCCGTAGGAATTCGACCGCTGTGGGGGCTCCGCGTGATCGATGTCATTTCGTATTAAAAAAATATCGCATTTTGTGGGGACTTGCAACCCGGGTGATCTCCCTGTATACATAGGCGATAGAGGGGGGCTGGGACATGCCGAAACGATCAACATACTGTTGAACCATTCTTTGATATCTGCATCTGCAACAGCTCGGGTCATTGCAGTTTTCGAACAGAGAACATATCCGCTCCCCCCCTCCTGTCACCTGCCAACTAGCCTCACGACCAACTTTTCGCCCCTTCGTCGGAAGATGTGCACTCCCAGCGGAGTTTTTTCGGGTTGGCCGGATGGAAAGACCACTGCACCATCAGCCGCAGCAGCCAGAGGGGGCCAGGTCCACGATCGAGCGCGGTACACAGGACCCCGCAGGAGCGTTCGACGGATGGTCGCTTTGTCGGACCTGAAGACGCGCTCATGCTGCCCCCTGTCAAAAGATCGCCGATCACATCGCCAGCTGTTTGGCGCTCATCATCGGGTACTCGCTCGTCAGCCCCCGCCGCAAGCAGCACGCCGACACAGTCAACAGTCGCGAATCCCGCGGCGACGTTAAGCAACGGTCCGCCCTAGACGTAGTAGTTGGCCCAGTATTCGGTCGTCCTGTCCCCTCGCCCCACAGCAACAACTTCAAGAGTCTTGTTCGACCTTCTTTCGCGGCGGAGACCAAGCTGTCTGGCATCACACGCGCGGCGCCTCCGACAGACTTGAGTCCTGCGTCGAATAGCACATGGACGATTGGTTCACTATTCTTCACAACCGCCCGCCGAAGCAAATTTCCGCGTCCTTCACGATCAACTGTGGCGCGCGCGCCCAACAACAGCAGGTGGGCCACGGCTTATACTTGGTTGTTCTCCAAGGCGCTCTGAAGCGGTGTATGTCCCACATGCTCGAGTGCGACAGCATCTTCTTTGAGAGTGAGGATCCTTTCGCTTGAAGCAGCAGGTCGATCATGTTCGGGTTGCCTTGGTCCGCTGCATGATGCAGCGCAAGCTGGCCTTGGCGGTCCTCTATCAGAGGGTCCGCAACGGCATCGAGCAACGCCTGCGCCATCGCAACGCAGGTCGGCGGCGAAGCGTCCGTTACATACGCATTCATGAGGCACGTTTCGCCTTGCGCATTGACTGCATCGTAGACTGCGCCTGCTTTCAGAAGTGCGAGGAGGGTGTCCGACTTTCCCGATGCCACGGCCCAATGCGTCGCCCGCATTCATAAATATCGATGATCATCATCACCCCACGTTTGGTGCTCCATCTCAGCGCTATTCTGAAGTAAGAAATTGACGACTTCGACGCTGCCTGACCCCGAAGCTACCACGAGTGGACGCAATCGGCTGTTGCTGGATCCGCTCGGATCCGCTCCTGCTGCAATGGCCGCTTGAGCGGCTGGTAAGTCGCCCTTCTGTGCCCCGCGAAGTAAATGGTTCTCCAACGACGTCAAACTCATCGTTCTCTCGCCTGGAACACCATCGCCCGCACAATTCCAACAGGTGGGCAGATTGTTGTTGGTTGCGAGTTGTGGCTCTGTAACTCCAAGCAAATCGGTATCAAGACCGGTGCGCAACCACAGCAAATAAGCAAGACTACTCGTGTTGCCGGCGACGGGCTGGATTGTCACCAAAATCGTTCCGTTTCTCCTTCGTCAATGGCAGGAATAACAAGGGGAGGGAGGGGCTGGAGAGAAAAGTAATAGCCTTGCAGAAAAAGAGCGTACTCTGGTGATAGTGTACTGTAGTAATGTCTTCGAGGGTTAGAGGGTTCTTGGATGTGTTGCTCTTGATTGTTACTGACGTTGAGAAAAAAGCGAGGGAGCACCCCGATATCATACACCAGACACACACAATAGACCAGCAGGAACGTATTGCGCAACAAGGAATCCGTTCGTCGTCGCACAGAGCAGCGGACGGGGCTTGTCCCCAGCAGCGCATCACGGAGTCTACGCACCTCAACACGCCCTCTGTCAAATCAATACGAAACGCCAGTCAAAACTCAAGACACATCATATATGGCAGGTATTCAAGCAGGCTTTGCCTCGCGAAAGTCCTACATAACCATCTACCGTATACGACACAAGATAACACACCCCCTGGACCGATTTTCAACGCTCGATTTATCAACAGCAGACAGAGTTGCAGCGCCGAAAACGGCGGCGTTGAAGCCGTCTGGTCGAGAGCTCTCGGAACGTATCGTTTCGTCCATGCATAATCTTCGCCGTGGCATAATCGAGCTTTGAAAATCGGTCCAGGGTGTGTGTTGTCTTGTGTCGTATACGGTATACTAAAGGAGGACAACATGGAGCAGCGACATGTTGTTGCCACGCCCAGGTCCGTTGCTGGGGCCACGCGGGTCCAAGGCTACCGCAGGTTGCATAAGATACCACATCCCCTGGGCCGGATTTCAAAGCTCGAATACTTCACGAGGATGAGGACATGCAAAATGGAACCAAAGGTTTTCGGAAAGCTCTCGACGGTTCCAACGCCGCCACCTTTGGCACCGTCACTGTTCTTTCTGCCGAGTAGTCGAGCTTTGAAAATCGGTCCAGGGGGTGTGGTATCTTATGCAATAATATATTGTAGCTGTGCCGCCCACCAAGTGCTGGGGTTGCGATCCCTCGATCCCTCGCATGTCTACGGTGTACACCAAGCCTCCAACCAGGAAGGAGTGGATGGGAGAAAACAAACTGGTGACCACATGTTCACGTATCTCCAATACACCTCCTACACCATACACCGTTGCCTGTCGGCTTCGAACTTCGAACCCAGCGTTGCTTCGTAGGAATGCCGTGCAGCAGTCAGCGTACAGGACAGCAGTTCCAAAGATATGTATCCCGGATTGGTCGTAGTGGTGTGTCTGGCGTGAAAGTTGAAACTCATTTCACACATCTCTATCCTCTCACCAAGTCTCTCTCTCTCTCTCTCTCTGTGTGCTCTCCCTCCCCCCGTCAGGCTCTGTCGCTCTGCCACACTCCTGCTTGTTGTGTGTGTGGTCTGAAAAATGCTCAAATACACGGGAGAACACGGAGCGCAACAACACGCCTAAGCACCCCATCCCACCCATGGCATGTCCCTTGCGGGTGCCCCCACCGTTCATTTTGTTTTGTGCTGGGCCACTATTTCTACTACTGCCGGTGCGATCTGGGTGCTATCTGCATTGGTTGCCGTGTAATCGTGTTCCTTGGACCTTGGGCAGAGCTCTACCAATCTATTTTGTGTGCGGCGCCTTCTATAGGATGAGGATATCTTATGCGTACCACGACAAATAACGCCACGATTTGGCATAAATTGTGGATTAGTCTCCCTTGAAAGTCTGAAACTGGGAGCATCTGTAAGTCAGTGTCCTCGACCACAAAACGGGGGGACCCACGCACTACAGTAGGGCGTCCACACTGATGGTGTTGTCCGTACAACTTACAGCCTTTCTGGTCTGGGAAATACGATAGCCTGGGCTTGTTGCTTCCTAGGAAAAACAATTCGAGACCAAGTTTATCTTCAGTAGGCCATCAGGTAAAACTATCGACACTGCTGTTGTCCAGGGTCAAACCCAAACCTCCAGGCAGAGGAAAAATATGATTTATATCGCCAAGAACGGATTCCTTCGCATCCGGCCTCCCGGGACACAACCGTCTCTGACCCGAGCGCGATACAGGCACCGCCTGTGGTGCTTTCTACAGCTACGTGACCTCTGACACCGAGGTTCGTTCACCTCGAGGAATCGCAGAACCCGAAAAAGTTGATGACCGCTGGGTACAACAATAAAAAGAATGCCGAAGCAGGAATGTACCGCCGAACATACTAGAATACTTCCCTATTTCGAAACTGGAACAAAACCAAACCAAGGCATGCTTCATTGCCATCAAACAGCAGCAGCAGTAGTATGCATCGGCTCAACCTCTTCCCCCGCCAGCCCGACCCTCGCTGCCTTCTTATTTTTTAAACTATCCGCTCGAGCTCCGTCGCGTAAGACAAACACTCCGCGATGAGTCGCATGGAGGGGATCTCGGCCGACTTCTTGCAGGCCTCGGGGGCCTTGAAGATTATCTTGTCCGCCGTCAGCTCCCACTCCGGGTACTTGTCGGCCACGAAGGCCTCCAGCTCGGACCGCTGGTCCATGCGAAGCATCTTCTGGGCCTCGGCGATGGAAAGCTCCGAGTACGCCGCCTTGGTCGCCAACAGAATCATCGAGACGCCGGCGTCAACAGCGTAAACGATAAGAGGGGTTATTGGAAACAGCGCCAACAGCAAGAGGGTTGTTGGAGCAAACCTACAAGACGCGTTATTGGAGCAGTGATACAATATACTCGAGTACTACATAGTATCGCGGACGATTTTGCTTCAGAGCAAAGAATAGGTGCATGTCATCGTTGACGACGCACGGCGCAAGCAGCCGAAAGAAAAACGGCAACACAAACGAAGTGTATCTGACCACATTGGAAATCGCTGGACCTGACTAGTTCCGTTGGGTCGTCCCACGGAGCAGCGGTTTGGGCTTGTCTCCCTAAACATGCTGTGTATGCGTATGCCTCCACACCCTCCCTCTAAAACCAAGACAATTATTCGACCACCCGATCTCGCAAGACACACCCCACACGATACGTGTCCAAAGTATAGTGACTTCGGCTTTTCGGGGTCCCGACATCAAACGCACCACACATTTAGAAAGTAATATTAATATTCATATGCAAAAAATAACAGCGATGATCGTGCTGGCACCTCAAGATCTTCCTTGGGGTCAATGCTGCCAAACACTGCCGCTACAACCCGAGAAGTTCATAAATCTGGGCCAAAAATGTAAATCTGCGGGTCTATCGCTGTAGACCAGCTGGCTAGCTGCATCCGAGGTCTTCAGACCATGAAATTGGCGCTCGCCCCCTTCAGAAAAAGTAGACGAACGTTTGGTGTGGACCAATACCAACTGCAGCATTCGGCATAGCAGCACCAGCATCAGATCCGAGCCCGCCTTAGCACATATCACCTCTATGTCGTACCTTCTTGTATCTATATTGCATTGCAAAGCCGGGGCTCCAAAAGGCGGAAAGGTCGATGTCCCGCGCTGGGTCTTCGCTACAAAATTATGTTATGGACTCAGACCAGGACCGATTTACCGCTGTTCACATCACCCGGTTGTGGTCCAGACTGAGGCTGACACATGCAGGAAACCCAAGCATCACGCAGGAACGGTTCTCGGAGCACAGCGTTTAGCGCAACGTACGTACCTCGCTGCACTCGGCGATCCCATCCCTAACGGTGCCCAGCAACGACTCCAAGAAGTACTTGTAGTACTCGTGTGGGACGTGGTCTCGTGCCGCGAGCACCTGCTTGGATAAAGCGTGTTCCAGAGGGACATGGTGGCAGATGGCGGCCACCGTACACCAGATGGTCAGGCGGTGACAATTTCGGGTCACGGCGCTATTCCTCCCGAGCGGGAAGAGTCAATACGTGCGAGACCAACATTTCAAGAGGCACACGTGGCTAAAAATTGAGCAAGAGACACATTTCTCAGCTGTGGTCGCCGTATACTTTGGTCGGAGTCCTTGGGCCCACGAGGGTCAGCTAGAGGTGAATCCTAACGCGTGTTGGAGAAACTCGAAAAGGTCAGCATGGACGAGGGCCTTCGGGGGCAAAAGAGACGCGTGGCAAACAGGCACACAGCAAAGAAAATTTGACCACAATGACAACGGGGGAGACTACAGAACGCGACGCCATCCCGGCTTCTGCCCGCTAAAAATCGACTCTTCAAAGAGTGTTCGCAACACCTTGTAGCGCGGGCTTGAACGCCACAGCTAATTGAGTACAACGTACACCATATGATTGCCGAATCACGGAACATGAGGGCGCGACAGTCACGCCGAATCCATGCTATTCAAGCGATGTGCTAAAGGAAGAACTTCAAAACAGCCGACAAACACACGGATGATCTGTAGACGCCGATCTGCTGCAACGTGCGGGGCCCCGAGGCACACGCCAGCCGAGAATCCAAGCAGAAGCAGCAGCAGCAGCAACAACAGGAACCGGGTGCAACAGCACCAAAAACTACAATATTCACAATCCAACATTTACAGACACACTTCGAAGCGCTTACCGCCTGCCTGCTGTATCTCGCACCTGATCGTAGCTGCCAACCATCAAGAACTGCTCGAGTCGCACGGGAAACATCACGCACTCGCTCGCCCTTTCCGCGTCTCCCATCAGCTCCAGCTCAGAGTGGAATTCCGCAAGACGGTTCTCTACAAGGAGGAATAGCAAGTTCAGGCCCAGCACCGCGCTCTGGTTCGGTGAGGGAGGCAGCTGGGACACGAAGTCCATACACAGCGGTTTCAGCTGGAAGCACATTATTTCGGGGGGGGCGGAACGGGGGGGGGGGTAGATTAGGCGAGGGTGAGAATGGAATGAGGGTCTCCTGGATCTTCATCTTGGCCACTTTCTGTCCTGAGAACGAAACAAATATAACTGTCAGTCAATCGCCGCCGTTCCGCAAAAATTGGAAATGTCCCACGCAAGCGGCAGGTATGCAGGGATGGTCGACACATTTCGCGGAGCTGTTCTCTCGTCTCACAAATCTCAGAAAGAAACTAGAAGCAAACACAAACCCATCACACACCAGAAACGCCATTGACCGAAGCCTGAAGCTTCATACCTGAGCCATGTGGCGCTGAAACGCGTCGCTGTCCCCCTCTCGCGCGCTCAGAAACACCGCCACCTCCATCACGTCCCGAGCTAGCGTCCGCTCTCGAGCCGCGTTTGGGCCCTCGGCGCCCATTGGAGGGAGAGAGTCGAAGGTGGTCATCAGGATCTTCAGCTGGGTCAGCAAAGACTGCTCGTTCGTCGTCGTGACGACGTGTAAGAACCGGTGACCGCACAAAACCGCGTGGCAACGTGCGAGGAAGGGTGAGGAGGATGGGGAGGGGTCAAATTCGAGCTCTTTTAAGTGACAATATTTCAAACTTGACTTTTTAATGCGGTAATTGAAATTGAGCAGTGAGATAATGCCAAGCCGGTTCAAACATATGATTTTCCCGGCGGTGTTGCGAAAAACTGCAACACGCAAGCTACAACAGTATAGCGGATCCTCCGCCCAGAAGAGACCGCGGCGACTGCAACCTTTCGTAACCTGTGATAGAGTCTGCTCTTGTCGACCATCAGGGGTAAGAGTGCCCATAAACGCAACGTGGGACGCGTGTGAGATGCATGTTGAGCTTGACTCGGGATTTCTGCGCAGCGCAACTGCTCTCACGCCGGTCACCTGGCGGTCTTTTTGGCCGGCTGCTGTCCAAGCTTACAAGGGTACGGCTGTAACTGAGAATGATGAGCCGTTCTTTTAGGTTGCACTTGTATGTATGCCTATACAGAGTATCAAGCCTGAAGAGGAGGAGCGGAAGGTGCTACAATTGCGGTCAACTCTGCGGCATGTGTTGTCTACACTTATCTTTCGGACTTCGATGGCGACATGAACAACACGGGTCGTGTTCGCTGCGATCGCCCTCAAAGAGGAGAGAGGAGAGTGCCACAATGCCTACACATGCATATTCTGCAACACAAGGCTCAACGTGTTTCATATACCGGTCGCGAGCCAGACCACCACGCAAAGTATGAAGAGCGACACGCTTCCCCCTTTTTCAATATCGATGCTGCTCTGGTGTTGATCTAAGCCCTAACCTCGACGACCTTTCAATCTCGCTGATTCCATGAACTGGCTAGAGCTCTACTAAGACTGGTATGTACACACATGGTAGGCTGCACCTTTGCCTTTTGGATGTCCCCCTTCTCCGCACTGGCCCGGAAGGAAGCGAAGAGCTGCTCGCCCTCAGCTAGTTTCGACATGATGATCGGCGATGAAACCTACCGAAAATATGCGCTCAAGCCACTGCTGCTGGGGGCCTTGTTGCAATGCGCTCCGTTGCTAGCTGCTGCCGAATCCGCTCGCGAGGCAAATACACCTCCGTCGTTGCTTTCCTATGTTCTCGCTGCTGTTCCAAAGACACCACCGACTTTCCGGCAACGATCCGCGCTTGCCACCACAGCGACCAAGCCAAAGGAGCCAATTCCCTGCTTCGACTGACACGCCGCGGCTTCCTGAATTGCCTATTGTGGATGTCTGCCCTCGGTCCCGATGTCACAAGGTTGTTGTTGGTGCTCTCTGGAGATCGTCGCGCTGCGAGGGGGTTCGACACCTCGGTGAACACTAGGGGGGGGGCGCACCGCGAAATCAAGGGTGTCGGGGTGAGAGAGGCGTTCTGGAAATGGACAGTGCAAGCTTTTTTGTTTTTAATTTTTCAAATTTCAACAATTGGGCGCGCCCCCGAAGCCCGGACGCCCTCCACCGCCGACCGCGTCCAACTGCCAAAGGTATCGGTGACGGCAGATACGAGGGGCAGAGACGCTTGAGGCTCCGTTTTGTTTCTGGTGTGCGGGGCTTGGTCGCCGAGCTGATTACTGGACCAATTTGAAAAAGGAGCAGGGAGAAGAGGAGACGAGGGACAGCAGAGATGGCTTCTCTGAGGGAGCCGCTTCAAGCCTTCGCCCAGATCCTCATGGTGAGTTCCAGTCAAGCGTACGGGGGCTGATATACATACAGCAGGGGTAAAACAGCAGTAGATGTGATGCTCCACTGGAGAGCTAACTGATACCCCAGTAGCAGCAGAGGGAACCTCCCAGGGAGCGTACCACAACTTTCAAACAGAGCGTGATGGGGCTCTTGTACTGCTGTGGCTTCCCAGGACAACATGGAGCACATCACGGCAAGGCTGCAGAGGGTAATATCTCCTCGGAAAGCGCCCCGAGTTCGCGTCACGCATCTTGCAAGACAGCATCTGTTCGATGGGAGTGTCTGTGCATAACCATCTTGTAAAACACACTGTTCTGCAGCACACCTCTGACTACTTCACACTCGACGGGCGGGGGCGTTTGACGGACCTATAATTACTAGACACACAAGCATGTACAGCAGTATCGTTTCTTTTGCCTGGGGGCATCGGCGCCTGGACCAGTGTGTACGGTCGTAGAAGAGGAGGCATTTGGGCGACAACCGAGTCGAAGATGGAGTTGCAAGCAAGTACGAGGCCGAACATGCTTTCTGTGTGTCGTGATGGATGGCTTTGTCGTTAACCTCATGATCTCGCTGATTTCTTTGGCGAAGATTGGTCAATGGAGCGGCCATGGGAACGGGTTCAAGCGGTGGCGACATGCAGAGAACTGCGCCCCCACGTCGCAATGCTTGCCGAATGAAATTTTCGGGGAATCGAATGCGTCTACTGCTGCCGCATGAATATCTCGCAAAAAATCTGTTTCGTTTCACACAGAAAACGGTTGCTTTTTTGCGGCATTCGGTTTCATCAGTCAAGAGGTCGACAGGTACTCTGGACCGCTGACACATTGATGCTCGAACAGCTTCACACCTGCCGATCAATGAAAGGGTGCACCTGTTCTTTCAACTCTCCCCCGCGCCTCCATTCGTAAACGGTGCACCAGACCACGAGAAATCGAAACAGTCTTCGACTCTCATCAAGGACCCGTCTGTAGGGAGCTCAGTTCGAAAAGTCGCCTCACGGCTGTTCCGTTCGTACCGATCAAACAGCAGAGTCAAGCGCCCCCCCTTCCCCCCCCGATACATGCGCACATCACTGCCATGCCGTGCCACATCGCCTCCATCCTTCCGCGTCCCACCTACGATTAAGTTTCCATTGTATGTATGCATGTGGGAATCACAGGCGAGGAAAGTTATGTCTCAAGACGAAGCCCAGAAGGCGCTGGACGTTTCCTACCAGAGATTCGGAGAGCTCGCGTTCACCCTCGACGAGGCGATTTCGAAGGTGGACAAGATGCTGAGCAGCATGGACGTAAGTGCGCGGCTGTGGAGTCTGATTCCAGACTTAAACAACGTTGTCGCAGAAGTGCAGAGCCTGTTCATGTCCGGACGAATTGTTGTTGTTGTTTTTTGCTTTGTGGTGGAGCATTTGGAAATGTGGGGAACCCCTATGAACGAAAGTTTTGCGCTGACTAATTCCAAAGATAGTACAACGTCCAGTGCTTTGAAGGAGATATTGGTCGATCGTTGAATTGAAATGCTACCCCTGAGAGCAGCTGCTAGTGTGCTAGGTACGCTTGCATGGGTGTTCTGGGATCGAGCAGCGTGCGGGGGGCTTGCTCTGCGGGGTGTGAGGCTGGTGTGCGTGTGGCCCCCCGCAGTCTTGTCTCCGTCGTTCTTTGTTTCCCCTAGGGGCTCTCTTGAGTTCCGTTTCCGTTTCCGGGATACCTTGTCTGGACGCCACTCTTCATGCACCTTTTCCTGCTGGGAGTTCAATCTCCTCCACCAAGCATGCGGGGAGTGGCATCAGCGTTTTTTCGCGCACGTTGACAGTGATTTACCATAATCGGGCTCCGAGGTTTTGCCGAGAACCGAGAAAGGTGCCGCTGAGTTTACGCAGCGAGGACACCTTGGACCAGTGACAAATGGTACTATTACAGCAGTAAAACATAGCTGAAAATTTTGAAATCTGCGGCATTCTGGCTGTGCTTCGTTTTCTGGCGAAGAGGATCGCTGTCTCCTTATATCACGTCCACCATTTTCAACGTCTCCACTTCTTTCCCCACGTGCCTCTACGCCATTGGAGGATGTCGTCCAAACAACAGCAACCTTGAAATTCTAGAACAGGAAGGGATACAGGCTCCGAGATCGTAGGAAGGGAGACTCGCTAGACTCGCTATGAGCAACAAATCAAACCCTTTCTTCCCAGTCCGCCGGAAAAAATATGCAAGAATAGGTTGGCTGATCGTTCCGCGGTTCCGCCGTGTGCATTGATGGTTGGGTCGTTGGAATCGGCTCACTCCTTCCATGAAACTCCCCGCCATTCGTCATGCGCTTCTCCGTTTTGTCGAAATGCCGACTGGCCTCCCGTGAAAACCTTGGCTAGGATCCAACCTTGCCGTAGTAGTTTCGCCTTGTGGTAAGCTTGCTGACGTCCATCCTTGCCGTAGTAGATTCGCCTATTCGTGGTAAATAGTTGAGGAACCGACGATATGGGGGTGCGAGAATTGTCTTTTCGCAACTCTTAAGGAGTGACGAGTAGAACACACAAAACACCAGAGCGCACGTGCGCGTTTCCCGTCGCCCCTTCCTTTGTTCTGCAGATGGGGGTGAGAAGTATGAAGGCAAGCGGGCCAAACGGGTTGATCTACCACTGTTTCATCAACAAGGTATGTACGAGGCGGGGAGTTGAAAGGCGAGATGGCGAGATGGCGAGAGAGAGAGAGAGAGAGAGAGAGAGAGAGAGAGAGAGAGAGAGAGAGAGAGAGAGAGAGAGAGAGAGAGAGCGTAGAAAGCACTCGAAGCACTCGCTGAACGACCCATCTTTTCAACGGTCGCGATCCCGGGAGTGGTAGTAGACCTCGGCAGCTTTGGGGAGTTTTTTCAAGTGTTTCGGACGTTAGAGGGTTTTGGTCGGAGGAGTCTTGCGTGTGCGTAGATCGATGAGACTGATTTTTATTTTCGTGTTTCTTCTTTGCCTCCGTTGCAGACCGCGGACGAGATCGCGAAGCTGCACGGATCCAAGCTGGAAGACTGGCAGGTCAAGGCCTTCCGGGGCATGATCGAAAAGTTCGCGAAGAGGCAAGGAAGGATACGCGGGAGGGGGGGGGGGGGGGGGTACTCGTAGCCGTGCATGACGTAAGCGGAAGACCGTTGACCTGGAGGGGGCGAAAAACGGGCGATAGTGACAAAAAGGGGGAGTAAAAGTGGAAACGTGCCGCCCATTACGTCTGTACCACAGAGTAGAAGTTGCGTGCTTCCATGAGGGATGTTTGTAGGCATCCATGATCAGCGTGCCAGTGCCGACGGTTCACGGCTACGCACTATGAGAACGAGGGTACTCGGTGGGTTATCCGCTGAGTCGGAGGACGACACCCCCATGGTTCTGCGGCTAACCGCCGACGCAGCTGGCGCGACTACCCCTGCCTTTGCCCCCCTCTCGTCAACAATGTGTTTCTGTCGAAATCATCTTCCCGTGATCCCCTCACTCATCGCCCCGACCACCCCCCTCTCTTCCCCCGAACGACGCAGTTTTTGTGGCAAGTGCAGAGTACCCTTCCCTGCGACGTTCGCTTTTGCTGGAGTGATACTCTGCTCGCTTGTTCAAAAGCGGTACAGATCCAATATTATTTTTTTCCCCACGGCCTTTCCGGCCGCCTGCTGTTCGTGTACGAAACCGAAGTATATCTGCCCGCTTGTTGTTGTCTTGTGCCTTGTTTCCCTGTAATTCAAACTGCGTTTTTTATCGGTCGACACTCGCGCGACGGTTGTGTGTGACATGTGTTTGTGTCACCTTTTTGTGCGACAGCCGAGGACTCGTCGCTCATGACCGTTTTAGATCGGACACGCTGATCATCTTCCGCAACTCACGCCATAATATTGCATGCGACATTTCTGTTCGTTCATCATCTTGTGCACAGTGAGGAGCAGCAGCTCGAGCTGCTGGACTTGCAAGGCCTCACGGAGCACATCAAAACGAAGGAGGCTGAAAGCACCAAGAGGGAGGTGAACGAAAGTGTCTACGATTCGAGGATGTCCGATCCCCGTTTTTTTTTTTTCGCGGGGGTGCCGTCAGGAAAACGAACAAATCTATTGCTACGTACTTTTGATAAGTAGCTGCCCCTCGAAAAGGACGTTTCGTCTCCAAGATATGCCTCTCTTCTCTCTCTCTCTCTCTCTCTCCATCTACCTCTCTCTATATATCTATCTCTACCTTTCTCTGTCGTCGTGCGTTGCCCGTAGTACCTCTACAAGGAGACGTAAAACCTTTGAATCGTCCATTTCTTTCACAAGCATTCGCGGGGAAACCGTTCTCCTCCCGCACCAATCCCCCCGCAGGACCAGCCCCAACCCCTAACCTCCATGGAGATGGATTCCACGGCCAATTTTCCAACGACTGCGTGGGTTCACGACGAAACGGAACGCGATGACCTTCTAAGTGGGGTAGTTTTTTTTATGTAGGAGGCGCTGGTAGGATAGCCTGGACCTCACAGTTTCACCGCTTGTGCCATTTTCGCCGCGTTGTGGACAATTTCGGAATAGAAATCCTTACCACGAGCGGCTGCATATGTAGTGCCAGCCAAACAAGACCCGTTCAGCTTCTACTGGCACCCCCGGTGCTCTGTGACGCGAATCTTGTTGGGGCCTTTCTGCATGCGCACGTGTTGGTCTTCATCTTTACGTGGACTGGATAGCTTACATCCATCTGTCGCCACCCCCCTCATGTATCGATTGGCATCATGTTAGCACGCGTGGCTCTTTTTTGCTGCATTTTTGTTTCTCCCTCGGTACACCGTGAACTTGATGGCAACAGCAGTAGTCCCCGACAAGTTGCGGGTCAGTCTGCGACGAAGTAGTAGTAAACCGAAAAAACACTTGGAGATGAACCCGTGGGGCGGCCAGTTAACCGTGAGGCGGGCACTACAAAACCGAGGAGTCTGACTACCGTTATTTTTTTATGTTCCTTTCCTCTGAGCAAGTCAAACTCTCAGCCCATTTATATTTCGCGTGAAGCATGGGAGGCCCTCATGTAGTTTCGCAAACAGCAAGGGCGGAAGCACGCCACCGGAGGGACTGCAGGCGACCGGGTTCTTCGGCACCAGACCCGACTAATAGCTAGTCATAGCCTGCCTGCTTCTTTTATGCTCTGCTCCTACTCGTTGGATCTCCGCTTGCCTCACTGCTGCTGCTGATGCTACCAAGAGGCTGTGCTGCTGATGTTCTCGATGCGACGCCCCCCCCCCCCCCCCCCCTTCGCACGGCCGTCCTTCCGCATCCGCCGGCTCGACCTCGCAGATGATCAAGTCTTTCGCGGACCAGCTGGTGGACGACTTCTGGCTCACGGTGAGAGGACCCTCGCCTGTTTATCTACTCCTACTTCCTTGCATGCTGCCGTGTCGTTCCCTCCCTTGGAGGCGTTTCACCAGCAAGGGTTGCGGATTTTTCGCTTCTTCGACGACTGACTACGTGTGTGTGCCACATGGCCAAGAGCAAACATGGCGACGGTCGACAGGTGGAGTACGGCCTCCCGCCCCCCTTGTTCCACACTGCGCCCGCTCGAGGAAAGCGCAAAGAAGTAGAAAGTAGAGAGAGCACCACGATAACGATGTACCTCCTCGGATTACACAGTTTCTCTTTTAGCCAAGCCTCTCCCTTCATTCATTACACGCCATGTGTTTCTTTGTTTGCCGGCTATTCCCCGACAATGAACGAGCGCAGCGTCCGGGCAACGACGTGTTCTACCGACTGGGGGTCAGGACGTACGTGGAGCTCCCGGAGTTGCTAAAGACGTTCGACTTGGAGGTCCCGCAGGTGCGTGTGTCGCGTTGGTTCTTGGGTAATAAAACACACACGGCTTTGGGCTTTGGTAGTAAATAGGATGTTCCTGGATGTGTCGCATTGCTTCGTGGGTAGAAAAAGCACATGGGCGGTGGTAAGACATTCCTCAAAGTGTCACAGTGCTTATTCGGCAGTAATACACATGGGTTTGGTGAGATATTCCTCAACACCAGCATGGTTGGGAGCATGCAAAATACAAAGCATTTAATCTCCTACTAGCCGAGACGGTTTAGCTTTATGATGCCTTACGAGAGCTGTGAAAATTGCTCGTTTTTTGTGAGTTTTTATCGGGGATCTCCTCTCTCTCTGCCGGAGTTCGGCACAACGGTATCGATTGACCGAGGTGTGTAGTCGTTGTTAGTGCAGCCTTGATGATCGGTTGGATTTCGGATTTGTGAAGCTTTCTTTCCTGGTCGCGGTTTCATACCCCGCCACGTTACCCTTCTGCCTCCCTGACCGGCAACTTACAGGTCATCCACCACTAAAGGATGCGCTCTGTGCACTCCACCCGTACACCACGCGGTCCGGATAGCCCGGCCAACTCAGGCGGACCAGTTCATGGAATGGTTTCAAAGCATCGCTTATGGGTTGTGTGTGACAGTGGATTCCACGGTGCCCCTGTTGTTGAACTACAGAGTACTGTGTTCTGAGGTTTTGCATGAGACACGCATCGTCAATGGCACCGTGTTGCCAGGGGTTCGGCACCTCCAGTGCCTCGATTTGCCTTTACAAGTAAGTTTCGTTGAGTCGCCCGCCAAGCCAAGTACCCACTTTTGTTGCCCCTTTTTTGTCCGGGCGCTTGGTTTTGTCGCGAACGTCCTGTGCAGCCTATTAGTGGGGTTGGTTATGTTGGAGTGACTATCGCGAAACCCAGCAGCGAATCGCCAAATAATTACCCCAGCAAAAACGTTAGCCGGTGATGGGCAAATTATTGTTTAGCGGCCTGTCCAAACCCCGGGGGAGGTTTCACGATGGGAGCGGCACGCACCTGTGCGTTTATCGGCATCGGGGGAAGCAACACGATTCACAGTTATGTTGGCGTTGCAAAGTACAAACAAAAGAAAAGGAGGGAAAGCTTCAAGTTTGTTGGCAATGGACATTCAGATTATTCATTCCCTTGTCACTCAGCCGTGTGCGTTGATTGGCGTCGGACAGAATGCGGCGCCTATACCCTCAGTAGAAAGTGCACGATACGAGAGAGAGTGCGTTTTTTTCATGCGACGGGCATGATCAGGGTTGGTTGGGGGTAGACTCGTTTTCGCGTGCCCTTTCGTTCTTCTTCTCGCGGAGTACTTGGTAACGGGCAAAGGGCGCAAGCTGTCCCAAGTGGTGTTTTTCCCATGTAGTGTTGTCTTTGTTGTGGGTGTTTCGTGCTGCCCAAAATGATCTTACCAACCGAGCCGTGCACGCTGTCCCAAGTGGTGTTTTTCCCATGTAGTGTTGTCTTTGTTGTGGGTGTTTCGTGCTGCCCAAAATGATCTTACCAACCGAGCCGTGCACGGGCAGCTTGTAGGACACAGGCATGCTCGTTCTAGCACCGGCTCTCCCGAGCCGTCAACCGGGGGCGGTCCGTTAGGGGGGAATAGAATGAGTGCTACCCGTGAATGCTTGTGCAGGTAGGTGCTGTTGCACTTGACAAGAGGTCGCTACGATCTTGGAAGGAACTCTTTATTATACAGTCAATGACGGTCAGATGACCGACTATTATGAAGCGTTGCTGCGACGCGGAGGGCACTGGGGGGCTTGATCCTGTGGGGGGCAACATGTACAAAAATAAAAAATCGCACCACAAAGCGCCAAATATCTCGTCGAGTGGAAACCGAACACTGCCTTCTTCTCTCTTCGCGCAGGCTCTCCCTTCGAAAACAACATTTGGTACCCACTGATGCTGCTGCATCTCGCCCTACAAGACTCCAAACGATCCAGGGTATCCTCGAGTGTTATGTTACTGGATTGCATGGCTATCGCGGTACCCATCATGAAGCCGAAAAGTGTCAGGTTAGGTGCTGCCACCGCCGCGGTGGGGTAAACATCAAATACGATACGTACCGCACTTGCCCGGACTTTGGGGTAGCGGACTTGATATTGTACAGGCACCGTGGTAGGAGTGTGCGGTTGGCGCACACACGCACGGGCAGCAGCTGGGGAAGGGAACAGAAAGGGGATGAACAGATCACTGGATCCTACCATCCGTGCGCACAGACAGCCGCGGACAGCGCACGTGACGTGGAAACTTGCTCGATCAAACTACCAATCGTCCGCCGCCGCCGGTTCGCCGCCGAGCCCACAGTCCCCCGGCACTGCCTCCGAAGGTATCCTGAACTCCGGAAAATCAGCAGTAGTTCAGCCGCCAGGTTCTGCAACTCTCGCCCTACCTCCTACCTCCTCGTCGCGTGGAGCGGCTCGCAGGTGGGCTTGGTTTCCCTGCAATCGTTCGCTAGAGCCCTCGCCCTTGAGCACAACCATGGCCCGCTCAGCCACGAAGCCACAACTGGCGGCCCAATTGCTTGCGTACATCCGGCAGCGAAATGAGGCAGGCGTGGAGAGAACCCTCGCTGCAGGGGCAAGCGTGGATGGCTCCAGCGAGCTAGACTGGCGACCGATCATCGCTGCTGCTGCGTCTTGCAAGGTGGGAATGGCCGAGTTGCTCATCAAGAGGAAGGCCGACGTTGACCTGGGCTCTCTGAACGACTTGAGATGTTCGGACGGGCTCGAGGTGCTGGGCAAGGGGGTGAGGGCGCTGCATGTCGCCATCAACCACTACAACGTTGACGTCTTTCGGTTGCTGCTCAAGGCCGGCGCCGACCCGGACTCGGCGAACGGGAAGGGCCTCACCCCGCTGATGCTGACGTGCATCCTAGAGGACTCCGCGCGCGGGGAGCAGCGGGCGGTCATGGCCCGCGAGCTGCTGGAGGCAGGCGCGGACCCGGCGCTGGCGGACTTTCAAGGCAAGACCGCGCTAGGGTTTGCGGCGGCGCGGGACCAAACAAACCTCATCGACATCCTCTTGCAAAAGGCGCCGACGACGCTGAACCGCGCGACGCCGGACGGCCTGACGCCGCTCTACGCCGCGGCCATGAGCGGCAAGGGCAAGGCGGTGTCCCACCTCCTCTCCGCCGGGGCGAGGCAGCCGCCGGCCTCGGCGGAGAAGGACATGTGCCCCCTCGTGGCCGCCGTGCGGGAGAACCACCAGGAGGTGGTGCGAGTCCTGCTCACGGACAGGGGGATGAAGGCGATCGGCGGGGCGGACGTGATCCCCCGGGCGGTCGGCGCGGCGGCGTCCGCGCGGAAGGGGAGAGCGAGCATCGTGCGGATGCTGCTCTCCGCCGAGGGGCACGAGCGGGAGGGGCACTGGGCCCGGTGCCGCTACAAGGAGGACCCCGTGCTCCACAGCGCCGTGTCCTTCGGGAACATCTCGGCGACGCGCGTGCTCCTCGCGGCGGGGGCGGACGAGACCGCGGAGAACGAGGACGGCCGCCCGGCGAGGGAGGTGGTCGGGTTCAACGCGCCCAGCCTCCAGAGGGACCCCGCCAAGAAAGGGGCGATCGTGCGCATGCTGGAGAGGGGCCCGGCGTACCGCGCGCGGTCGTGGGCGTGGCCGGCTACGGCTAGAGCCTACACCGCCGGCCACACGTGTGCTGCTGCTGCGACGACGGCTGCCCCCGGTGCCTGCGGCGCGGCGGCTGCCTCTTCCAATGATGTCTGTGGTTCCGGTTTCGTGGGGGGCTCCGGGGACGCTTGTGCTGTCGCGCGCCCGCGGGGGCATGAACCGGGAGATGGCTGTGCTGTCCGTGAGGCCGACGGCGCTTGCGCTAATGGGGATGATTGCGGCGGCGGGGCCAGTGTTGATAACGGCACGGACCTTCCCGCCGCCCATGGAGGAGGGTCGAGTGCTCCACTGGGAGTTCGAATCTATAGGCCAAAGAAACGCAACGCGTTCTTGGTTCCCTGGTTAGTTGCAAGGTGAGCAAGGATAGCGGTAACGTTTCGTTTTGCCGCTGCTGGGTCAGGGTCTCGTGCATGCATGATTGCATCTCCCACTATTGTCTACCCATGGATGTTTCCACACCTTGAAGACGTTATTTTTGGGTTGGCACGTAGTTTACTATTTTATGCAACACTATGCATAGAACCTGCATCTTTTCCTGTTTGGTGTGTGTTGTCTTTCTGCATGATCCCCCCAAGCCGCTCAAGCCAAGTTTCCAATATGCTCACATTACTGTAGTGCGCCAACAACAGCCGGTGCGCATTATCCTCTCTCAGCTTATCCTCCACTGAACATACGTCAATATCGCACCCCACTACGTCACTTGACGCAGAGCAGTGGAAGATGCTGCCGATGCGCTCAGCCTTGTGTTAACTGGGGACCATTTTTTCAAGCACATAGAACAGATGTTTTGCTTGCAGCATCCAGTCTCGCGTTTGTTGCCCTTTGCGCGCGCGCCGGGCGGGGGTACGTGTATGCCGGGGGTATTCGAGTCGCTCTCCTTGCAACAGCAACAATGCGCAAGGACTTGGTTGCAGTCTGTCAACACTACCAGGTTTGCTGCTCCGGTGGTGTCGGTGCCTCGCCCGTTTCGCAATGGCCGTGTATGGGCCCAGACGAACGTGGGCTTGGTCTGATGGACTTGTTTATGGGTTGGGTGGTTCGGGTAGTAGCAGGTTGCCATTGGTAGCGGCTCAGCTACGCCAGCACAAGCGAAAAGTCGCAGATTTGTCTTGATGTTGTCGCCGCTGCCGGTGCTGAAAGAGCCAAGTACGGCTTCCTGGTTTCCCAAAGTTTGGTAGAACCGCGCTCAGTCTTACAACGTATGGGGATGCCGTCCCTGATGTTGTCCCGCTTGCATTGCTCTTGCAGCCTTTGTATTATTGGTTTTTGGTAGTCTGTGCTCGGCCAACAATTTGTCGGGATGCCGTCCCTGACGTTAGCTCACTTTTAGAAGTCTTGGAATGTCGTGGCGTTTTTGTCTAGGACACAGCGCGTTGCTCGAATCGCGTTTGCTGTTTTTGCTGATCTTGAGCACCTTGGCCCACCGTTCGCACATGATTTAAAGCGCCTGCGCCGCAAACGTCGCCCCGCTCCACCGTCCCCGAATGACAGTCGCTCTCGGTTGTGGTATAGTCTCTGCCGCGCAGTGCCAATGGTTTGGCGCTTTCCTCCTCTTGCTGACGCTACTGCTGTTGGCACACCTGTTTTAATTTAGTTGGTACTTCGTTTTTCTGGCAGTCTGCGCAAACGTCGACGCTCTTCTTCTTTTAACGCATACCCCTATGGTGTTACCATTTGTAAGTCTGCTATGTACGTGCGCTCCCCGCTAACCAACACGAATGGTCGCTTGCTCCGATATTTTTTTGTCCCTTTCCTGGCGTTTTCTTCTCTACCTGCCTGCCAACGTCTCATTCACTGGCCCTGTGCCAGGTACGCCGACTTGGGCGCAGTGCCTCGTGTTGAGGCCACGGGGATGGTGGTACTGCGATGAGGATTTTGGCTTGGTTATTGTTGCCAATCCATGCGGGTATGTAGCGTGCTTGGAGCTCTCCGGAGCGCCGGCGTGCTTGCGACGGGGAACCGGGGGGCGTCTTCTGTTGTCGCCACTCCATGCGGGAGTGCGGCTTGCTTGGAGCTCTGGAGCGCCGGAATGCATGCGATGGGGAATGGGAAGCATCTTCAACGACGGGGGGCGTCCGTTTTGCGAGCCTGAGGTTGGTTAGTTGGGATTCAGTCGGACACAGCGTCGGCATTGGTCTGATTGCTGGCAGCAAGGCGTAAGGGGTGCGTTACAAAGAAGTCTGGCTGAACCGTTCATCGTTTTCCTTCTTCAGGATTTTTGTTTTTTTTCGGTTTTCACTTATACCCCAAGTTCACACGGTTGCACACGGTTGAACTTATGTCATTTGGTGTTCTTGATCATTTACAGATGGCCTGCCTAGTGATTCCCTTACCCCGAGTTCACACAGGTGAACGGATGTCGTTTGTGTACGTGATCATTACGAATGGACTGCTTGCTTGGTTTTGGTCCTGGATTTTGATTATTTGATTGGGGGGGAGGGCGATAGGAGTGCGCGCTTCCGTAAATACCGAACCGCAGAATTTCACCGAGGTTGGCACTAAGGAAGAAGGGGGGGAAGTGTCAGTAGAGAGCTTCCAAGAGGAGAGGAAGCCGCGTTGCCGCGCCCTGTAGAGGGCTGTTGACCTTCTTAAGCACACGGTGATGGCGCCGGAATACCGTTCTTCGGAATCGTCCCGTGGGTTCTTGGATGCAACGTTCCCGGGGTGTGATTCTACCCTAAGCCTAAGCCTAAGCCTAAGCCAGCGGTGTGATTCTGTCGGTCGCAACCGGGGGCCTCGGCGCCGCCGGCGTTCCCTGTTGACCCTTTTTCTTGTATTGTAGGGTTTGGTTGGCGAGGACTTGAGACTGTGGCCGGTGTTTTGGCTTTGATCAAGGATGCCACGAAGAAGTCGTTCGAGAAGATTCTCGAGGAAGATTGCACGTGCCGCTGAAATCGGCTCTGGTAGCGATCCCCCCCGGCGCGCGTCCGCGCGCGGTTCCCCTTTGTTATGCGTGTTCGTATCGTCGGTATTGGTTGGTTGTTCTCCGTAATGATGTCAAATTAGATCACCCGGAAAAGCGTATCGCCTCATCGTTCTGCTTGGATTGTGCGTGTACCGGTCGTAGTCGCGTTCCGTGCCTGTTCCATGGAGTTGTTTGCCGATTCCACGGGTTTTCCCTTTGCTCGTTTCTTGTTGCGTTTTGATGTATTATACATTGTCGACCGGTGATTTTTCTCATTTTTGTTGTCTTCCCTCACTCCCAGTCTTCAATTCACACCAGCACAGCACAGCAAAGTTTCCCAATTATTTTCCCTGGACGTACGTGACATCCCTAGAGGGGGTGATTGAGATAGTCAGATGATTGGAAGATCATTTTTTTTCGTGCGTTTTCATTTGAGGGAGGGGGGGGGGGTTGAAGATTGCCAATTCAGAGCCCCCCTCCACTTTAAACCTTTGATGCAGTGGTCCGACGATTATGCTCGGTAGGGGATGAACGGCGTTTTTCGTGACATGTTGACGAATTGCCTTTTACAGGAACAATGTTTATTCAAGTTCGTTTTGTGTTCCGGTGTATCATAGATCGTGCGTCTTGCGTTGCTTTTAGTTTAATGTGGTGTAACCTGTCGGCCGTAGATGTCGTTGACGTGATGGCTTGAACAATCGAGGAGGCTAGCTTGATGATGCGGTGTGCTTGGATGTGATGAACAAGTGGTTCGCTGAGTGCGTACCAGAGTAAGTAACCTGTGATGACGGTGGGGATTTCAAGACGGCGACCATGGTGTTGTCGCGACTACGTATGCAATAATAACGGTTTTGTAAAGCACCCTAGTTTAAGGTAGGTCGTAGCCGGAAGCCATCCCCGCTCACCACCCCCGCCATGTGGCGGTTTGGGAGGTCGCGGTACATAGCAATGTCTGGGGCACGCTCGACATCGCGTGAGACAGGCGTTCCGCCATCAGCGGAGAGGCTCTCTCTTTTTCTTCTTCTGGCGGGTAGAAAACCGAAAATTAATACTTCTAACGTTTTGAGGTACGCTGTTTTTTTTTGTCTGCCTCGGCCAAATCGAACTTCAACTTTTGCTGCTTCCCCCCCTACTTCCCACAGTTTTTTTTTTTGTTGCATTGGCAAGCAGAGGATTAAAATTCCACGAACATTCGAAAGGCTGCTGTGCACTGATCGTTTGCGACGAAAACGCGTGGTGCTTTTGTATTGTTTTTTGTTCGTTGCGGTTCTCGCTGGGCTATTCGAGTTAACAACGGGTCAGCTATGTAAACTGTTCGATCGAGCTTTGAAAAACCGTCATACCGCAGCTGGCAGTCAGCTGTTTTGTTGGCCCTGTGTACCTGTTATTTCATCTTGCATTTCACGCCTTGATGACACTGTTGTCGTGCTCTCATGAGCCCATGCTCCGGAAGGGTCACTTGTGTACGTATTACTTATACGTCGTAGCATAGTTCTTCCATGGATCAAGAATGACATGATGTGTAGACGTGTCTTTCTACCAACAACGCTCAGGTCCTCTTCACCACCCGCCCACGATGATTTCTTCTGATTTTTTGTTTTCGTCAGCGCACACGCTTTACAGGTACACTGACTGGTAGATCAGTCGGACAGGTGAGGGTACTTGGGCAGAGAGCTCGGAACAGTTTTTAGTGTGAAGACAACACCTGCTCAAGCATCAAGTGTTTCATAACGGACGGTGCGTTTCACAACAATGGACGGTGCAACTGCTGTATGTGAGACAGACAGACACGTCTTCGACGATCTGGAAAAGAAAAACATATTAGTCTAGCGCGGCGGCGTGTGTAAAGGCACCTGGCGTTCCAAAGCAGTCCGTTTCACTCAGACGCCCATGGCTCTGTTGTACAAAATCGACTGACACGCCACGCTCTAAAAATATACATAGGCGGCGTACATTGCAAACATAACGCGCAGCGCGACGGGGGAGCACGAGATCACGAGATCTTCTCGCGCGAGATCCAAGGAGATCTCCGAAGGGGCTACGCAGATGGATGGATATATTTTGGAGGGTACTGCATTCAGCAGTGCGACCGACCAGCGAAGACACTATCCACACGCGTTGTGCGCGTAGCAATGGCAGAGAGAGACCTGGGACGGGCATGCTGAAACATTGCTCCACTGCTGCTGTCTGAATAAGGCACCCTGTCTCCGCTTGGATGAGGCCGGCATCGAAACTTCGATAGTTTCACCACGGAGAGCACGACGCAAAATTCAAATTCAACCCCAAAATAGTCAACGGCGGCGTCGTGGGCGAAGAGAGGAGGAGAGATGGAGCATGGCCTCGGAGACTTTGCCTGGGAGAGCGTCGAGGAGCTAGGGGTTGGTCTCGACGCGCAGAAGACCCTCGCAGAGTCTATCAGGGCAAAGGTGTGATCAGGATCGCTGTGTGCCCAGCAAGACATCCAAGCATGAAGTGTACACAAGATACCACACCCCCTGCACACATCAACCGATATGCATACGTTTCCGGAAAGCTCTTGATAATACGGCTTTAACGCCGTCGTTTTCGGCGCTGTCACTCTTTCCTCTGTGGAGATATCGAGCTTCAACAATCGGTCGAGGGTGTGTGGTATCTTACGTCACCAGCGGCAGCCTGCAATTGCGTCATCGAAGAAGTGTGGTCTGATTCAAATGAATGGAAGTTCCTTCTCTATATATTGTACCGCGATGGGGTGCACGTTGTTGCCTTGCCGGCTGCTGCTTGAGTTCTCCTGACGATAATGCCCTGGTTACATCTCTACCCGGCTGCTAGCGTGCCGATTCTGCTGTCTGCGAGCATCATCCTGAAAGTGACACAGTCGGGCGCCTAGGATCATTGTGTACGACAGCAGTCGACAAACAGTCGTGTGTGTGTGTTGCTAACGGACTTACAGTGATATGTTGTAGACGACTCGCGCACGACACAATTATACCACACGACACACCCACACAGGATAATGATATTACCCCCCCCAACGCAAGAACACACCCGGTGGTACAACTTTTTATCAACATGAGCCCAAAAATGTAACTCTACTCTCAGGTCAAGTAAATGGACACACGAGATCGCCCCCCCCCCCCCCCCAAAAACATTCTTCCGAAATCAAAATGGGGTGTGTGTTTGTTGTTCCGTATACGGTAAAAGCCCAACCACCATCTGAGCATGCCATCCAGAATCATTTTGTAGTTTAGCGAATACCGCCGCCGGTACATACCCATGTCGACCAACCAACCCTCGTCGAACCAATCGATTCAGACGCTGGAGTTCGAAAGGGAGCGGGAGGCCTACATCGACGCCGCCAAGCAGCTGCTCACGCCGCCACCGCCACCAGCAGCAGAACCACTCGCAGCAGCAGGCACCGGGGGAAGCGCGGAGGAAGAGAGCAATAAGAGCAGCAGCGGCAGCGGCGAGGTCGAAGAGGGGCGGGGCGTGCGACGGCTCGACAACACTCCCGGTGGCAACGCTGATGGGCGTCGGCGGCTGCAGCTGCGCCGGCCGTGGTCGGGCAGAGGGACGGCGCCGAAGGCGTCGTCCGTGCGAGAGGCTCGCGAGGAGCAACGCCTGGCGAGTGAGGAGATTCGAACCTTGCACAACCGGAAATCGGATGCCAAGGTCAGGCTACAGGCCGAACGGCTGAGGTACGTGTGGGGCGTGTGCGTTTGTGTGTATCTTTATTATGTGCATCGATCGCGCTAACCGGCTGACCAATCAAAATACTTCAGTCTCAGTGCGGTTGAAAACACAAAACACTTCATAAAATGCCATTAACTGTGTATAAGGCGTGCTGTGTAGTCGGCGTGTGTGCGTGTGTGTGCTTCTTTTTGGCGTCGACTGCGCTTAACTGGCTAACCAATGAAGATACGCCAGTCTTATTGTGTGTGTGTGTTTTTTTTTTTTTTTTTTCGGTTTGTTTTATTGACGTCGACTGCGCTCAACTGACTGACCAGTGAAAGTACCCCAGTCTTGTTGTGTGTGTGTGGGTGTGTGTGTTTTTTCTTTTTTGTTTCGTTTAATTGACGTCGACTGCGCTTAACTGATTGGCCAACAACGAAAACGCGTCAGTTTCATGTGTGTGTATGCGCAAACGGCTGAGGTGTGTATGGGCGCGTAGGGCGAGTGTGTGTTTTTTTAATTGGTATCGACTGCGTTTAACTGGCTGACCAGTGGAAACAACGTTTGTATTGTGTGTGTGGTCAAACGCGTGAGGTGGGGCTGTATGTGCGCACCGAACGACCTCAGTGTTCTTGCTGGGCAAAAAGAGTGAAACATACATAACTCTAGTTGTTTTTGCGTCTTATTGGCATCGACAGAGTAAATGACGGCGAGTCCATCCCTCCCATAGGTGCGTCACTCAGCCAGTTGCATGTGTTCGTGCTCTGGACTACAACGCATCCCAGCTGTTTTCGCTGTCTTTTCTTGTGATGTTGGGGCGTTTTTTACAGGGGTTGGTGTGCCGGTAGGTCCTCACAAAACCGGCTGAGCAGATTCACCGTCATATCTTGTTTATCCTAGCTATGCAGGAGGTGGTGGTACTGCTGACGCAACCGTCCCCCTCCCTCCCTCCTACGTGTATCCCGCCTATTACTCTACCAACGCTCTCATCGCGCCTTCGGGACTTTCCATGATGTCCTCCGGTGCCGCCGTCGCCGGTCATGCTCAGCAACCTTGAGCACGGGCTGGAGCTGGGGGTTCTGCGGTTGGAGAGGCTTCTCGACCGAGAGAGGTGTGGGCCGTGGGGCGGGGGCGGGGGCGGGGGGATTGAGATGTTTACATTCCCTCGAAGCTTGTTTGTTGCTAAGTTTCGTTTTGTGTCTTTGGGAGCTGTGTTGTAAAACTCGTTCGCGATCCCGGGAGATGCGGGTGCTTGGACCCGCCCGGGTGCCTCCGAAGGCAAGGAAAACATGCCGTGGCGTGGTAGGTCTTGCCGAAACGAGCGAGCGAGTTTGGGATCGCTGCACCGGTTGGGTTGAGGACGCTTCGCTTGAGCTGCAGCCGAACTCAACCGCCAGGAGAAACACGGCACAGGAGAGACCTGCTTTTTTTTTTGGCGTGGTTCTACTAAGGGTTGGGTGGGGGGTTGTTTGGCGATCCGTACGATTTCTTCTATCGGTCCTGTTCTTTGCGCTGAGGTGTACATTCCTCGCGAGACGTGAGCTGTTGCTGAGTTAACCGTTGCTAGGTGCTGGCAACGCTGATCCTCCAAGCGATTCCTAGCCTACTGTAGCGCCAGAGGATGATACTTCTCCTCATACCGTATGCCATCCTGACATGCACCACTGCTTCTTTAATCCTGATACAAGCCAGCGGTCTAGATATTGCGCAAGCTTCAACCCCGGTTCCTCCATTCCGAATGCCCTTCCGGACGGCAATATGTGTCCCTGAATTCATTGGTGTACATGTGACGGGGCCGTGGCGCAATGGTAACGCGTCAGATTCCAGTCCTGAAGATTGGGAGTTCGATTCTCCCCGGCCTCACTTTTTTTTTCCGGTCGCCCCGGTAGTCTAGTTGTGTCCTCGACGACATTTTTGTGGCCAGGGTCGGGCAGGGGTTCGAATTCCGGCGTAGGCGAGTTTCCGTTCCTGGCCTGGGTGGAAAGCGATACTGCTGTAGTTCGTGTTTACGCAGAGGAAAGAGAGTGACGCACTCTTCTCGCGATAAAAATCGAAGACAACGCACCGCAGGGGTGGGTGGGTAAGGGGCCTCAGGGAGAGGAAGGAACCTTCTGTGTGACCACGTGTTGGAGAAAACGGCACAAAGTGCATACTGTGAGCGCTGATTTTGAAGTAAAGACAATAATAAAACAGGTGCAATACAAATCTCAAGCCTCTGAAATATCAGATTCGCGCTTCCATACAAAACAACAAAACAGTACCTTTTCTTTTCTTCCTCCGCCGCTTCTAACAAAAACCTACACAGACAAAAAAATATATTTTACCGGAGCTCGCGGATCGCCACATCGATTTTTTGCGCGCAATTTAAGTATCACCACGTAGCCTTACGGCTGTCCTGCACGTGAACTCCCGCCCCCCTCCGCCCTCTCGAGGACGCGTGGTCAATGGCCTAACAGATAAGGCATGCAATACATAAGCGTACGGCCCCCGTCTTCACGTCCTCAGAATCTTGGAACTCCTTCGGCTCACCGATCCCGACCGGGCGGAGACAACGAGAGCCGCGGGAATGGAGGCGTTCTCCGGGGGCGGGGGGGGTATCACAGGGCGGGGTGGCACCGCCGACGAAAACGTGTACGGAGGTGGGGGCGGGGGCGGGGGCGGGGGCGGGGAGGACGACGACGAGGTCTCAGAGGAGGTGGTCGAACAGCTGGAGGAGCGGGTAGCTGAAGCCGAGGTCGGTGTGTTGCTGTTTACTCTTGTCTACAAAAATGAAATGGGTTGTGTCTGTGCATGGGTTTGTTGTTGTTGTTGTGCTTTGCCTCACGGGGGGCGGGGATGGGTAGGTTATATTTTGGCATGGTCTTGGTTGGTTTTGGAGGGGAGGGAGGTATGCATATTTGGTGTGATTTGTTGTCTAGTTTCCCTCGCCATTTGCTTGGGTTTGGTCTTGGCGTCCAACGCAGGAAGTGCCGTAGATGACGTAAGATCACACCCCCCCTGGACCGATTTCCAGAGCTCGATTGGTCCACAGCAGAAAGAGTCGCGGAGCCGAAAGGGGGGGCCTTGGAACATCTCCTCTAGAGCTTTCCGAATTTTTGACGTTTCATTTATATATCCTCTTCGTCTTTGGGTTGTTCGAGCGTTGAAAATCGGTCCAGGGAACTGTGGAATCTCATGTAACCCACAGCAGTAGTAGATGTCCCGGTCGTTTGTTGCGTTTTCTTCGTTGATGGGAGTGTAAGCGGATAGCCTAAGCAAGCCCTGGCCGTCAGCCCCGCAACCTTGATGGCCACTTGCATCGTGGACGCGCAGAGCGGGTGCTTGCCTACAGCGCTTGCCCACCTCTACCAGCTTGCCCACATCGATTTTTTCACGTGAATAAGTTCAAGGTACAGAGGTGGGCCCAATGTTGTTTTTGTGCCGGGTAGGGCACCCCGAAAGCCCGCGGCAAGATATCGAAATTGGATAAAATCCTAAATATTTCGTCCTTTGATGTTTACGTTTAGTACCCCCCCCCTTTCAAATTCCGGCTGTAAATCAATGGCGAAATCCAAAAAACTGGGTTCACCGCACTGCTGTATGTGCGTGTATGTGTGTGTGTCGTTTTTTTGTGTGTTTCAGGAGCGGGTACGAGTGGAGGCCTCTCGGGTGGGGGCTGCGGTGGCCGTCCGCCTCGAGGAGAGGGCTAGGAGAGAGCAGGACACCCGACGAGAGGTGCCGTGCTCGTTTCCCGTGCTACGTAAATACTTCATCGATGCTGCTTGCATGCATTGCCTCGTTTTGTTTGTAGAATTTTTGTTGCTTTTTGGTGGCCTCTTGCTATCGGGGGGGGGAGGGGGGGGGGGGGGGACTCCTAATCCTGGCTGCCCTAATCCTTTTAACATT
>FN648970.1:395049-407204 GCA_000310025.1 Ectocarpus siliculosus
GTTTCCCCCCAGTACTGTCCCTAAAAAATTTTGGTTTTTGGGCCCAGTGGGGGGGCCCCCTTTCGGGGGTCAAAAAAAATGGTTCGCCCCCCCGGGCAGAAAATTCGTTTTCCCGGCGGGGGCAATGGGGTTTCTCCAGTCGGGGAAAGGGTTTGGGGAAAACATCAACCCTTTTGTTTTCCCAATAAAGGGGGGGCCCCCCTTTTGCCCCAAAAGAGGGTCCCCCAAAATGGGTGTTTGGAAATGGGGAGCCCAAAGCCTTTGGGCCGGATTTGGGGGTTTTTTTTTTTCCCCCCCCCCCCCCCCGCGTTTCCCACACCGATATCAAGTGTGTGGAAGAGGCTCTTGCCCACCTGTTCTCTACAAGCGATTTAATTTATTCCGGAACCAATGTCATATTTTTGGGCAAGAATTGGGGCTGTGAACGGCCCACGTGTGAAATGGGTGGTATATATTGCAGGTTGCACGCCCTTGGTCGCTTGCCCCTCCAGCAAGGTTCGTGTACTACATACTTCTTTCTATTTTCCACCACGTTCAAAAATAGACGTCGAGCCGATCGTTTCATTTAGTTCTAGAGTACAAAGAGCAAGGGCGGACAAGCCTGTTCTACCCGAGTAACACTCCCCCCGCCCCCCAACATCCTGGCAAGATCAATACGTAGATTTTAGATTTTTCTTCCATGTTTTTTGGAAAGTAAATATATAACCTCACAGAAAGACTACCCGTTCTTCCATGTTTTTTTTCATGTAAACATAGCAAACAAACGACACTCCTCTTTGCAGATTGTCGAGGGCCGGCGTTGCAAAGCGGCGTCATCCATCTACTCTTGGAGCGACCTGAGATTCTAACAAATGTACAAAGATACCACCACAGAGAGAGGCTATTATACGTACGAAATCGTATCTCCATTTGGGTTCCCCTGCCAATTTCAGGTTGAGGTTCCCTAATGCAACGTTCCCCCGACGTTGGTGGGTAGCGAGGTTCCCCAATGCAGAGGTTCTCCACTGTTCGCGTCAAAGGTCCCGTAATGCAGAGGTTCCCTAACGCCATGCGTTGCGCCGGTGGGCCATACCGCCAGTAGTGTGGACTCATGTTTTTCGAGCAAGAGAGGGTGGTTCATGATTCACGGAGCCGCTCGCGATCACAGCAGGTTTTGTCCCACACGCACAAGGCATGAGACACCAACCAACCAACGTGCTCTGTGTCAGCGCACCTCAGGTGAATTCCTTACGCGCAAATCGCGTGCCTACACAAGTGATGTCGGGCTAAGCTTGCTTTCGCTCCTACTCAAAGCATGGATGCGTGTGTGCGAGGGTCGCAAGTTAACGTCCAAAGTTGGTGCTCTGCTAACTGCCTCTGATTTTGTGTATGAGCGCGCCGCGTTTGAATTTGAATCGCAAACCCTGCAGCATATCCGCCGTGGTCTGTGTGTAAATAGTAGCTGCCGTGCCGCTCTCCACCAATACTGTCCGTTTCTTTCCCCCAGGGCGACGTGTGTTTGGGTTGGTTGACCTGGCAGGCCTAACACCAACCACAAACGCACGCGATGTTCCATGTGTACATTGCCTGTTGATAGAGTTGTGGTCGGAGAGCGGGGTAATAATATTGGGTGTGGTCGGGCGTTTGCACAGCAACAAGCTGGGGTTCACACTCGCTGTTCATGTTATTTTGCTGCTCTTCCCATAGGACTCCGTTGTTCTGGTTGCCCTGGAATACGATGAGGTAAGCTCTGTCACAGCAGCCGGCGGTTGTTCTCGTCCAACGCAGCTGTACGCCGCACACCAGTCCGACTGCGGAATCGTCTACATGCACACCTCCCGCTCTTTTTTCTTTTTCAAAGAGCCCGAGCACACGCTCAAGCCTACCCCATCCCTGCCCCCCACACCTACCAACCCGCGCTTTCGTTGCGTTTCCGCAGACAGTAATAGGTGACGAACACCAGAGGGTGAGTGCCTAAAGGCTGAGACCGCGAGTAGTTCTGAGTCCAGGCGCCCCCAGTCTTATGGTCGGTCCATTTTTTTCTGCCGCACGGAAAGTCGAAGAAATTTGTTTTGTAATTTTCTGATTGATTTTCAAAGAAAGAGAGATGGTGGGCGGGCAGTTTCGCCCAAGGGAGGCAGGGGGACCAGCGGCAGCGACGGGCGGTCCCGGGGCGGAAGTGATTGCTGCAGCTGTCGCAGCGGGGGTAGTGGTCGGCGTGGGTGGTCTCATGGCCGTCCTATGGTGGCGAGAACGAAGCTCGAAGGTGGCAGGAACAGCAGGTAGGCCCACATGGCGGGATGTAGCGGAATGCGGGTATGTAGTAACGGCGAATTTATTCGCCCTGAAGCAGCAGCGGTGTCAAGCATTGTTGTGTGTTTCCTGCTTTTAGTCGGGGGGGGGGGGAGGGGCGGTCTGCCGTGGGGTTCGAAGGTCCAGCTTATACCGTGTATTAGCCTTGAAAACTGCTGTGTGCCTGTAAAACGTGAAGCATCTAACGACAGGAGCCCCTTCGGCGGCTTGCTTCTTACCCGCCAGATATCATCAACTTCTTTTTGGGAGAAGATGTCGTCCTTCATGCTAGAGATTTTCAGGATTGCTCACACACGCGTTTGCCCTACCAACCGCAGGAACACATGCTCCTCACGAGGTATCCACCCCCCCCCCCCGTGGGCCCCCTCATGCCCCGTCTCCACCCAATCCTGACGCTCGTCTCTCTTGCGACGGACGGCAGCAGCAGTGGCGGACAGCAGTGCGGCTTGGCGTGTGGAGAGCGGCGATGGGCCGCCCCGCCCGCCAACGGAAGGGCTAGCAGGGGCTGTTGCGGCCGGAAAGCGCCTGCCCGCGGGGTCGTGGCACCAAGCAGACATGACGCCACCCCTCCCTGACGATGTGCGTGTCTCTCGCGCCCGCTGCGCTTTGCTCGCATCTCCTCCTTGGCGCGCGCCCCGCTCGCCGCGCTTCACGTCGTCTCTGGCTTTAGATGTGGTCCTTATCAGCACGACTCTTTCTGCGCTCGATTTGGTTCGGCCTATTTCTGTTCCGACTGCTCAGGGCGAATAGCGTCGACGGTGCTTTCGGAGACAGCAGTAGCCATGAATAATGAAAGGATTCGAGAGATTGCCCGGGTTCGCGGACGTTCACTTGCAAGCGATGATGACACCCGCGTGTATTTGAGGCACACCATTGGGTGAGTACAGCTATTATTTAGCTGGTACGACAACTCTGGGTCTGCTGTATCCCAGTCGTGTGTCGCTCGCACCCCTTTGAGCCCCATTTTTTTGTCCTTGTTTCTCGGCAGGTGGTAAGGCTGCTGCAGGCATCGCGGCTGTGCTTCTTGTCCACCTTCAGCAACGACCACCCTCACCTGTCGCTCATGAACTTCACCTACCACCACAGTAAGCGAACGTTGCCTTTTTGCTCATGTCCCAATGGGATATTTCCATCGGAAGAGTGGCTACTTTTCTGTTTTTCGGGAGTTTCTCTTGGTAGCGCTTCAGTTGCTGAAAAAACTTTCTTCTGGGTGATTCGCCGCTGTCCCTCCGGACGATGATTGTTGTTAGCACTGCGTCCTTGCGCTCCGCCGCTCTCCTCCCCCCCTGCTTCTTCCGCTCCCGCTACGGCCACCCCGATTGCTACCTCTGGCACAACTGACCACCCGTCTCTAACTATTTGTTTTGTTCCGTTCACGGCCTACGTGAAACAACATACTGGTACACGTGCTACGAAACCACCTCAGCCGACGAGGTGATAATTCTGTCCACGCGACGAGACACAAAAAAATTCCAGCTGGTGCAGACGGTAAGTAAATGACTCGGGCGGTCGCTGTCTTACCGCTGCGGTTTCCTTTCTGCTTTGTTTTTTTTTCTGGTGTTGTGTGAGAACTGCTTCAGATCGCCCTTTTTTTCTTAAGTCGCAAACGCTCAGGACTCTGATGCCGTGTCGGTCACGCCCCAGACTTGGTTCATGCGCGGGTCACGTGTAGGGCAATGGGGGACAAACTTTACCATTATTTTTCCATGGGCCGGTTCTCGGAGTGCTGCATCAACGCCACATTCATCCTGCTCGACCGTCTCGTCATTCCGCGCTATTTTAGTGGGTTACAAGCGCACCTCCTCCGTGTAGAGCTGGCGGAGGTGTTTTAGCACTTGCTCGAACTGCTCGGTCCGCCGTCCGGTGTTAGCTTGCCCCCTGCTGTCGTTTTACATCTTCTTCCCGCGGTATCTTGAGCCCCTTGGCTTTTTTTTTACCGACTCTCCGAGCAGGCACGTAACGCAACTGGCCTCTTCCTCCGGTGATCTTGGTCCCCTTTCGCTCTCTCTCTCTCTCTCTCTCTCTCTCGGAGCAGGGGCGTAACGTAGCACTCTTGGTTCACGAGTTCCCCGACGCAGGCGGCAGCTCCGGCGGCGGGGGCGGGGGCGGGGGCGGGGGCGGGGGCGGTAGCGGCGGTAGCGGCAGCAAGGTGACCATCACACTCAACGGGACGGCAACGATTCAGGTGAGGACAGGGCCACTGGGGGAACGAAGGGCGGGGAGATGGGAGGATTCTGTGTGTGGGGGGGGGGGGCTTCGGGGGGCGGCGGTACCGCGGCGAGAGCAGTCATGTGGTATCCAGTATCGAAACGTCATATTGTGTTTGCCGAGAGACAGCTGTAAAGGAGAGGTACACAGAGAGCCGTTCTCTCGACAACTCGACGCACATCTTCTCGTGATCCATGTTGTGTGGACATCGTCCGACACACAGGTTGATATCTCTGTTCGTGCCGCTGTCGTTCTTTTGCGTCGTCGCCGCGTGTTGCTTGAAAGTCGCCGCCTGTTGCGTGAGGAGTCGCTGCCGCCTTCACGCCCCCTGTCCCCCTTCAATGGCTTGGTCTGTCGTGCTTCATCTTGGTGTCGCTCTCTAGGAAGGGGAGCAGGCAGAGCGGTACAGAGACCTCCACGCCAGGAAAAACCCCAACTCCAAGACCTTCATCTTCGGTGAGACACCCCCCCAGTTCGTTGATTTGGTGTTGGCGACTATTTTCTCGTGCCGCTAGCAAGGCTACTTGTCCCCCGACAGGCCGCCTGAGGTCGGGACTTTAGCGGCACTTGCTTGCAGTGGTCTTTGTGAAATATTGCCGATCGCCACAAGTGTTAGCTTTTCTGCTGAAGTCTGCGAAATATGCATCCTACACAAGGGCGACATTAATCATAGCTATCACTTATGGTATTGCGTATCGTTCGGCCACTGTTTTGTTTCGCTCGCGCATTGGCCCCGCCGATTCTTTTCTTTCCAGCTCCTCGTTATGGCAGTCAAATGACATCGTAGCTCTTTCATTTTGACTCCTTTTCAACTCTCATTGATCGTCGGTCCAACGCTTGTCGTCGATACCCCCCGCCGGTGGTGAACAGGCCCCAACATCGCCATCATCACCGTAAGGGTGCGCTCCGCGCGGATCTGCAACGTTCGCGACGAGGTCACCGTGTGGAACATCGCCGACTCTCAGTCAAGCGCGTAGCGTAGCAAACACCGTTTCGGTTGGTTCCTTCCGGCCGTGTAGTTTTGTGGTCCCCGGGGGGGCTTGGTGGTAATGGTCCTCAGACCCTTGGGAGGCTGTGCCTTGCTCGACGCGCGTGCTGGTTGTCACGGGAGTCAATGTTCCGGCTGTGGTGAAAAGGGGCTTGGATTTCAAGGCACCCAGGACGACTTCGAGTGCTCAGGCTGTAGCCAATGGGCAGCTAGAATTTCATGGCACCCAGGTCGGCTCTAGTCCAGCGTCGTCATACAAAGTTGGTTGTTTTTGCTGTTGTTGTGTGGACGCTTGCTTGGCGGGCACGGGAAGGGCGTCAATGCGACAGACTCGCATGCTTTTTGCTTGTCCAGCGGCTGCTGACGAAGCTTTGGCGGACATGCGATCGCTCGCTCCCGGCCTCGTGAGGCTTGGAACGGGAAATCACGGGGCCGCGTGTCAGAAGGAGCGGGACTATCATCATCACACGCTGGTTTATTTCACTCATTTTTTCCTGTGTCGCTTCTTTTTCGAACAGACTTGTGTGAGGATTTAGAAGAAGTAGCAAATTAAACTTTTGAACGAAGAAGACGTTTCATGCCGCACGCGACTTTGACCGCGGGGTGTTAGCGCTTCGCCAGCCGTATGGCCAGCGGCCACCCATTTAGATTCGTTCGGCTGGTCGTGCAGGCGTTTTCGTGATGTCTGTGCGTCTTGTGATTTTACACGGTGCGGTAGACGGAGATTTTCATAGTGTTCATGCTGGGAAGTCGATAGAATGTTGGAGCCGATGATCGTCGGTGTAGCCGCCCTTGGGATGCAACTGCCCGTGGCCGTCCTAAATATTTATCTTGCCGCCCATAGAATTGGGGCGTGAATGGCGACCTCTTTATTGTTGGCAGTGTTTTTCTGCGTTGGTGGCCCCTCTTCTTTTTTTTTTTGCCGCAGGCGGTGATGGGGTCAATCCCACGTTTGGTATCCCGCGCCCGAGAAAAACTGCCCCCTTGCAGGCTTTCAGACAGGTTGGTATTTTAGGATGCTGCAGGGAGAGCGGACGGCGTGTTGTGGAAAGTGCGCTAGACTAGAACCAACACTGTCGTTTCGTTGCGCGCCAGAAATAGCATCGGTATGAGGTGTTGGACAACAAAATACGCGGAGGCTTGCTTCCAAGCACTTTCTCAAGCGTTCGATGGCTGTCTGTTTGTCAGATGAACGCCCACACATACCCCGTCTTCAAAGAAGTGTTTTCGTTGCACTTCTCTGGGGTCTGGGGCAGTCCCTGGTGTGAGTTTTGTGATTTCATTCATCAGGTTCGCTATAGTACTGCCACCTTGTCGCCGGACGGCGGACACGTGGCGTCCAATGTAGGAAGTCGATTTCCAACAATCGGCCTCCCAAAGCACCAAACCACTGCACACGGAGAGAGGGTTGACATGAATTGACAACACACACACGGTGGAGGTGAGCGATCAGGCAGACGTTCGCCAGAGTTGCCTGAAAACATGGATGAAGGACACTTCTGCAACCCAAGCCTTGAGGGAGTGTTCCTTCTCCGCGTTTCCGCGGCGATCTTGTCGTACACACCCAGGCCTCGTATGAATGTCGTCCACGCAAGCGCCCCCCCGCGTGTATGTATGCGCTAATGTTGTATCTCCCCCGTGTACCGTGTTGCAATACCCTCGTCCGCGTTGCAAGCAGGGAAGGGGCGCATTGTCCCTGCACGCTTCAAACAAAACATCAACGTGACGCGAGCGATCAACGTCAAAGTATAGTTGATACAGCGTAAAACCTGTGCCCGTAGTTTACGCGACGTTTTCCGGAAAGGATACGGAAGGAGACCACGTGATCGCGACAGCAACACTGGGGCGATGCGCGTACAGCATGCCCCCAAACCCCTCCAAAGACAGGCAGGCCTTCGAAAAAAATCAGGTCAGCTAGAAAATTCACATCAGCAACGCACCGGAAGAGCAAAAAAAGCGATCCCACGACACTACGGCAGCAAACGCAAATATTAACCCCGACGCGCTCTTGAGCTCCAAAGAGAAAATAACTTAACAGTTCCAGACGGATTGTATGAACCCTCGCAAAATGTGGATGCTTTGGCTATGTATCTCGCTTTCCCTATTTTCCACTCATTCCTCCGACTAGTAATGGGGAACCCTGCTCTCCGTCTCAATGATCAAGGTAATATTTACACTGCACAACGAGTAGATGCGTTTGTTAAGACACCCCCGCGTGATATGTAGGTCGTGGTGTCGAAGGGAAGAGTGTGACGAGACCACCCCATACCCCTGCAGGACGCGGGCCTTTGTCGTCGCAAATGGTTTCTTCGCTGCTGACCACGGGCGCTTCAGGACCGACTGAGAGGCGGGGGGCTGCAAACAAACATGAATGACGTAGATGGTACGAGGGAGGGAGGGAGGGGGGTGTCGACAACGTGCAGCGCTGTGAGAACAATGGAAATCCTATGGTTGTGCGTAACAGAAATTTTGTTCCGTCGGGCGGTGTTAAGGTGAGCCTCAAGGGCATCTGCCTGTTACGATGTCCTCCCTTGTGGTGCCTTGCCACCCTTCATTGCCGCGACAAAACAACTCGTGGTGAGTAACGACGAGCTCTCTAAGACGGTAGCCGGAGAAAAAAACGCAAATCACAGCACGTGACCACCACAGCAGAGGAACAGCACTGCTACAGTGCGAGAGCTACACCCGGCGGTCAAACTGCGGCACCCCTGCGTAGTTCACCTTATCGGGGCAGCGAGGCCGGGGACGAAGTGGGGGCTCAGGTCGGGTCGGCGATCTCGTTTTTCAGCTCCCCGGCGAGCTCCGACCACCATCCCTTGAAAAAGAATTACCGAGGCGGATGACGGTGGAGGGGGGTGGCATTGGGCAGGTCCTCTTCAAACAGTTTCCGCGTGTGCAGCGGCGCTGCGTGTCAAACTGTCCAATGCCATTTCACAACGCTATGCATGGCAAGGACGGTAGGGGTTGAGAGTTTTAGCACATTGTTATGGCGCGGCCACAATCCCTCGAAAGAGTGATGTTCCAGTTGTTTTCGGTCGTGAGAGGTAAGCCTTCTGTCTGAAACTCTATTGCAGCATTGGCATGTTAGTGAAATATGTTCGAGGTATCCTCGCTCATTATACGCACCAATCAACGCGACCGCAAGGCGTCCACCGGGGGAACCTTCTCAACATCGTTCGGGCAATCATACCCCCGAGGGCAACGTGCCAAGCAACAACGCGCGCTTACCTGTTTCTCGATATTTCTTTCACGGGTGGAGGCGACGGCGGCGCCCGGGCATGGTCAAACCTCGCCACCAGAGAGAGCTTGGTGAGGAAGGCCAAGAAAGGAGTGTCCATGTCAGCTTGCAACGTAGGAACGAAGACCTCCATCGGGGCATTGTTGTTGCTCTCCTCTCCGGCGAACGACTTCAAACCTCGGTTGTAGGACGGCATGGCCTTCAAAGAAAGCAAAAGGGGCAGCAGGGAGGGGGGGGGGTAGAGAGAGCGCGCTAGATATTGGGCGTCCGTCAGGTTTCATCTTGTGGACCGTAAATATTTTGCGTCCACGAATACCTGACCGTGGTGGTGGGCGCGTCGTCGAATACCACAGGCGAACCGCACTACGGCAAGATCGCGATATGTTATTTTTGCCCCACCCGATCTTACAGCTGACAGCAGTACACGATTTACACCAGACGTTTTAACCCGTTCAGATCTTTGCTTTCCCGCGAGTTCCACAAATCACAGAGAGAACAAGATCTGCTACGACACGTACGAACAAAGCTGACGACCTTGCCAAAAATAATAAAAACACGTGCACGAGTCATGCCCGTACCTTAGATTCAAGCGGCACCAGCTCCTGGGGCGGCGGCAGCGGAGGCGTCGGGGTCGGGCGGAAAGGCGCTTCTTCCTCCATCGAAGACAGACGATCACCATGACTCCATCGTCCCAGCAGCAGCATCAAGCCAGCCCTCAACAGTGTTTGTATCCCACCAGGCGCCCTCAGGGTTCGGGGTGGAGGTCAGGTCCCATGCGTCAGGGTCGGTCTCTGCGGCGGAGGAGCCGGCGGCGGCTGGTGACTATGCGGCGTCATGCGTTGCGTATCTGACGCGTGAGGCCCGTGTAAATTCCTCGTACGACCATCCCGAACCCCTCGCCGATGAGCGCTCCGGGCGACATGTCTTTTTTCTGCTCACGAAAAAAATCTCCCAGAGCAGCAACCCACAGTCCGTTCCACCTGTTGCACTGCGTGGTGGGCATCCGGGGCAGTTGCGGCAGATGGCATCGTGGTGACATCTTCGAGCTGCACGGCCCTCGAAGTCATCGGCAGCCCCCCCACCGCTGAAGAGCATCTATCTGGCTCCTCGCCTGCTGCATTATCATCTCTTCTTTGTCAGCACCGGCAAGGCACAGGAACATGGCCCCTCGGACTTGTAGCAGTCGTCGTTGGTCGGCATGGGGTGAGGTGCGGGGGTCATACCAGGCAGAAAGAGGGCCGCCCCCCCAGATGGCTAGGAGCATGCTGCCCAAAAGACACATGATCCCAATTGCTTGGAAGATCACGGACCCCGACGAGCACGGAAGCGCATGGTGGTGGTGTGGTCCTTTTGTGTTGATGTAGGATCTCGAAAAAGAGCGGGTTGTTCCTTGTAAGTGACGGCGCAGCCAAAAGCTGGGCATGGCTCCAGAGCTGGCGTTTTTTTCGGGGTGCCGGGGACGAAAAAGTAATTAGATGCCAGCCGTTATACCTAGCCGCTGACCACTGCTGCTTCTGCAGACAGCACTGTAGTTACAATGTAACATGTGTTGACATGATCCGATGGGATTGATGGGAAGCGGACCGACTGAGCGACACGGGGTTTCGACTTCCTGTGGAGGGTTTTTACCTCTATTGCGCCGCATGGGGACAGTTGCATTTTTCACTGCCCTTTGTGAAGAATCAACCCCTTGCTCTTGAGCGGAGGAACCCGCCCGGATCCGGTGCCATGCACGGAGTTTGGTGCAGCGGTAGAGCACAGCGCGGACGTACACCCCCCTCATAGATAGACGAATAAGACTCGGGTCCTGTCGCGTCGGCGTTCTATCTGTTGTCGAGCTGGACTGGCTTCTTCATGTTCGATTTGGAACGTGATTAATCCGGTTGGTGTTCCGGCTCTCAGCTATTGAGGCGGGTGCCATGTGCACACCAGGCAGGTGCGATCGGTGCTGCTGATCCCGAGAGCGAGCCTGACTAGTCGGATCCTGGGTCTAGGGGTCCAGGCGGAGACATCGAGGATGGATCCATCGCAGGAGTCAAGGTGAGCGTTCTCACCCCCGGCACACATTGATATCCAAACTCCGGCGGCGTGGTACATACCGCAGTGCAAGGGACATCAGCGGTGCCGGCGACGTGTGCAAACATAAACCTAACTACAGAGTAGCAGCATTATGAACACATGGGTTTAGGCCTGGAGGGCACGAGCATTGCTTTGGGGTCTCTCCCAGCCTCTTCCTCTGGTGCTTGTACAGTGGATATACACCACGGGCGTCACTTCTCCTCGTCGTGTGCCGACTGCCGTCCTTGCCTTTCTCTCCCGGCTGGTTTTCGATCCGCAGTCGCTGGGAGTTGTTGCCATCTGAACGTCATGTGCCACAACAGTACACCACTTGTGCAGGTGCCCTTTGCAGCGTCAATAGTCGCTATTGTTGTGTGACTCTGAAGTCTCACAACAACCAAGATATACCAACCAAAGAGAAAGAAAGACTTGTAGCACTGCTGTGGTGCTATTATTGACGGCCATGAAAAGACTCCACCACATCCCGTTCGAATGTGGGTATATCTCGAACGGGTAGTCTTTCTGTGTGTTTACTTTTCCTAATAATTGACGACTGTAGACGGTGTGGCGGGGTAGTCTTGTTTCGCTTGACCCAAGACTACAGGACCTTTGACCACGCTAATATGCATACCTCTGGAGGAAGAGGGCCGTTATTACTCATACTGGATCATTACCAGTGTTCGATCTCTCTCGATGTGTGTCTACAACTTAACTCAGTCCCTGCCCTGCCTGTCGCGCTGCCCACTCCACATGTTGGCCTGGCCTGTCACTGAACAGCAGTGGGCGGTTGTCCATGATTTCGCGAGCCGTGCTTGCTCCAAGACCTAAATCGTTCCATCAGCAGTAGCGCCCCCCGCCGCTGTGTGCCACCCTGAAAAGCCCCATGGCACCGCCCGTCGAGCAGAAGGCTACCCAAAACGTTTGCCTCGTCGTGTTGAACGGGCAATGGGAGGCTATTTTGGGAGAGCTATTTTTTCTTGACCGACCAACACGAAGGAAGGAGATGCACCACGCGCGCTCCCGGCTACACCTGCACTTTCTTGTCGGGGAGAGCAAGCTCTCCCAGAACAGCCCCCCACTGTCGGCCCCACAACACCACTGCGTCGTGTGCTGCATGGTGGCAGTTGCCAGCATGTCTTCGAAACGGTAGGCCCTCGACGTCATGGGCCATGAACAGGCACTCCTGAAGAGCATGTGGCTCCTCACGTGATGCATGTAGCCGGCTTTGCCGGGAACGATGGGAGTGCCAGAGGTGGCGGCGGCGTTCGTTAGGCACAGGAACATGGCCTCTTCGGACTTGTAGCAGTTTTCGTTGGAGGTGTGCATAGGGGTGAGGTGAGGGCTCACAGAGGTGGACCTGAGAACTGTACA
>FN648970.1:409572-419802 GCA_000310025.1 Ectocarpus siliculosus
CGCCCTCCTCCAGGCGGCGAAGCCCGCAATGCCCAACACGTTCTACCAGCACGTCGCGGGCAAGCAGCGGGCGTACGCCAAGGCGAGGAAAATGAAAGAGATGGGCGCATCTCAGCACAGTCCTCGCAGCATGCCTCTGCTGTTGCTGCAGTAGAGCACGACGTTTTGTGCATCTCAGCACAGGCCTGGCAGCTTGCCTCTGCTGTTGCTGCAGTAGAGCACGACGTTTTGTGCATCTCAGCACAGGCCTGGCAGCGTGCCTCTGCTGTTGCTGCAGTAGAGCAGGACGGTGACCACGCGCTGGTGCTGTCGCTGCTAGTAGAGGTAAGCGCAACGCACGCGTCACTCCCTCGCAACTGCCGCTCGTGATGCTCCGTGTGGCATTGGTCGGAGTACATTCACGGCTGTGCCTACCCACACAATGGATGTTAACGGTATACGGCAATCGTGGGTGCTGCAAGCAGACGTAGCGCGGTTAGCACGAAGCATCAGCCCTATAGTCTACGAAAAATATTTACGGCCAACAAGATGAAACTGACGGACGCTCAATATCTAGCGCTCCTCTCTATGCCCCCCCCGCCCTGCTGCCCCTTTTGCTTTCTTTGAAGGCCATGCCGTCCTACAACCGAGGTTTGAAGTCGTTCGCCGGAGAGGGGAGCAACAACAATGTCCCGATGGAGGACCCTGTCTTCGTTCCTACATTGGAAGCTGACACGGGCTCTCCTTTCTTGGCCTTCCTCAACAAGCTCCCTCTGGTGACGAGGTTTGGCCTTGCCCGGGCGCCGCCGTCGCCTCCACCCGTGAAAGAAATATCGAGAAGCAGGTAAGCGCACGTTTTTGATTGGTGCGTTGCCATCGGGGGTATGATTGCCCGAGCGATGTTGAGAAGGTTCCACCCGTGGATGCCTTGCGGTCGAGTTAACCCGTGCGTATCTCGAGGGGGGCACCCCGATACAATATGCCGCCAACATGGTTTACCTCGCAGCCGAAAACCGTTTCGAGCATCACTCTTCCAAGGGATTATGACCGCGTCATGAACAATGTACTCCAACTCTCAGCCCTACCACCCTCGCCATGCATAGCGTTGTGAAATGGCATAGAGCAGCCTGGCAAGCATCGCGGCTGCGCACGCGGAAACTGTTTGAAGAGGACCTGCCTAATGCCGCGTCCCCCCACCGTCATCCGCCTCGGTAATTCTTTTTCAAGGGATGGTGGTTGGAGGTTGCCGGAGAGCTGAAAGACGAGATCGCGGACCTGACCTGAGCCCCCACTTCGTCCCCGCCCTCGCCGCCCCGATAAGGTGAACTACGCGGGGGCACCGCAGTTTCACCACCTGGTGTAGTTCTCGCATTGTAGCATCTGCGGCTTGGTGATGTGCTGTGAAATGCTGTTTTTTCTCCGGATACCGCCCTGAGAGCTTGTCCTTGCTCACCACGAGTTGTTTTTGTCGTGACAAGGAAGGGTGTCAAGGCACGATACGGGAGGACATGGTAACGAGTATATGCCCTTGAGGCTCACCTCAACACCGCACGAAGGAACTGAATTTGTGTCACGCACAACCATTGGATATTCATTGGTCTCAAAGCGCTGCACCCCCCTCCCTCCTACCATCTATGTCGTTCATTTTTGTTTGCAGCCCTCCACCTCTCAGTAGGTCCTGAAGCGCGCGTGGTCAGCCGTGAAGAAACCGTTTGTTAGGACAAGATCTGCGTCTTGCCGGGTTATGGAGTGGCCCGGTCGCACTCTTCCCGTCGACTCGATGACCTACATGACGCGTTGGGTTTCTTCGCGATTTTTTTGTGCCCGTTGTTCAGTGTAAGCAGCACTTGACCATCCAGATGGAGAGCAGGTTCCCCCACTACTATTAGTGGGAGGGATGAGTGGAAAAAGGGAGAGGAAGTCAAAGCATCCACGTTTCGCGAGGGTACAATCAGTCCGTTTTGAACTGTGAATTTATTTCTCTTTGGGGTTCAGAGTGCGATGGGGCTAATATTTTCGTCTGTTGCCGTACAGTGGGGGTGAACATACGATGCCCGGCAACAGAGGTGGGTGTACTGTATGATCCTGCCCATTCTGAGCGGCTCGTACCTGCGATACCGGATGAGTGCAATGCTCCAGTTGGTATGCATCTGCATCCACCTCGCTTGTCGCATCGACGGTTCAGGCCGAAAACGCTCCGCTGCAAGGTGTACAGTAGTCAAATAGACGTTCTAATGAAAAAAATGATCAAGTTTGGCGTGACGCTCATTGTGGCAGGTGGGGAAAGTTTCGTTGTCCTACGGTCGTGACCCGTCTTAGCTTCAACCCGCATTCTTGAGCAAGGGTGGTGTGAAAAACGTTGGTTCGAAATTTGTCTACTTTGTAGGGCTACCGCCCAGATGACGGTAGTGTAAGGTCAGATAATCGGCGAACCTAGTTGCCCAACCAGGGCGGTGTCCCAGTTCTGTCCTCTGTAACACGGGATTGGTCCGTCCGCCACTCCATCTTGTCCGTACAGCCACAAGCAAGATCACCGTCTGCTCCCAGGTACGATACGAGGTCGAATGGAAGCCTCAACTGTTTTTGCTGGTGCGAATGGCCACCAACGCACACGCGAGCACGCAAGGAACCCAAGGAATTCGTACGTTAGGCGACAGCATGTACCCTGAGTATTCACTGTTTCACCCGACCTTAATATCGAGTGAATCCGCATTACTGTATGGCCCTATGTATCACAAGCAAGCATTGAACATATCTTTTTTGATCTTGCTCTTTGATATTCACTTGACCACCGTAAAGAGTGAATCTAAACCACAGCCGGTGTCAAACACGCAGCCCATGGAGTGACGCGGAGCCATCGAGGATGTCGCGAACCATGTTGTCCCCTGAATAACCTGGTACATCTGGCTTGGAGCTCAGAACGTTTCGAACGGTCATTCTGCGCTTGAAAGGAAGCGCTTTAATAAGGCATGGTTGCACGCGCCCCCGTACGTTAATTATGCTAGTGCGTTGATCGGTCATGTACGCTCGGACGTTGGACGGCGAGCTAATCAAGGGACCCCCCAACGCTATAACCTTGGCAGCATTGTGCTCTTTGACTTGCGGGTGCTTGAAACATAGTAGAGTACAAACATTTCATACATCTCGCATCATAGTCATCGCTTGAGAATGGTTTCACTGTTCTTCTACCCGACCTTTATGAAGAGGGGATCGCGATCACTGTATTTTCACCGCAGCGTTAGTTTTTCTCTATACGTACGCCAGGTCTTTGAACGGCGAGCAGATTTGAAGAATTCGCTCGCCATCCCGCTGCCCTTGGCAGCATTTGGTCCTCTTTCACTTTGCCGGTGCATGAAACTCGCCCATTACTTGTCTGAGCAGAGTGCATGGGTAGAGCTGATCCGAACCCTGGTACTGTTGTTCCGTGCTCGTGTTGGGGGTGCAAATCGTGTGATAGGTTGGCGTATGGCGTACCATGGGTGTGGCTCCACAAGCTTACGGTGCCCACACTAGAGGTGTGAATAGGCGTTGGCAGACAGCTGAAGGAGAGATAGATTGCCGAATGAAAAAATACATTGCAAGCAGTGCACGGTGTGCAAGCTCTTCAAGCGCAAATACATTTTTCTACAAAGAAACGCGAGCCCGGTTGAATCTTCATTGGGAGTGTCCCCAATGAGTTTCTTGTGAAGTTACACAGACTTTCCTCAAGCAGCGGTTCTCGATGCTGTCCCTGTTGGTCGTGTCCTTCCACCTTCGCGGAATGAAAAATACTGCGCTCTCGGTTGTTGTACTCTCGAGTGTTCCGTTGGTCGTGATGGAGGATTTCACTACACAAGGCGGGGGCTGGTTGGTATGCGTGGTTTCCCCGTGGGCATAATGTATTTCACGACTTTCTGAAAACTTCTCTGATGGTGCCTGGGCTATATTAAATTTCCGGCACCCTCGCTTGGGAATATATCATTTGAACACCGGACGATTACCACCTGAGCAGGGCGGAAAACATGTCGTTGTCGAAAAATAGCTCCTGCATTCATCCCTATGGCTAAAGGTCTAGTGTACTGCTGTTGGTGCAGGTTTGATCGAGGGTCTCTCTTCCTGGCGCCAAATATCTCCTGCACTTCCGCTTCTCGCGTCCGAGTTGGAATGTTCAGCCCCACCTCGGGGATCTGGTCTACTTCCTGCCAAGCACAGAGATCGCGGTACACCCTGTCACTCACTCGCTGCTTCTTTGAGATGCCCTTAACACTATTGGCGTCAACGGTAACATTACCTGGCTGTCTGACGGGTTTCTCTACAAGAGTCACTGTACTCTGTTTCCATCCTCTGTCTCGACAAAATGGCCGCGCAACTGTTGCTTCGCGGCTACGCGCGAAGAGGGCCATACATCCGTGTTTCCTCGAGAGCCCGGCCCGGTGCCATTCTTTGGATCGATTTGATGAACCGCACGCAGATCCTACAGTGGTCCGAACATGGCCGAGGAAGCCGAGATGCATTCAAGTTGTGATCAAACACGTGCACCAATATGTGGTGAGCGGGGCGACCACCAGCATGTTTGTGCTGCAATAACCCGGGGTTCAGAGAGACAACTGTCAAGTTATGAAAACCGAACCCGCCGGCAGTGAATAATCTTGGCGCAGGCTTCCCTATACAACAACAACAAAGACAAATGACGTTTTCGTCTCGCCGAAGAGTAACCGCTGCAAAACGACAGAAGAAGACTGCCTGTCGGGGCGGCTCGCTTTACCCACGCCTAGGCAGGTCAAATGACACGTCATTTCTTCCAAGAGCGATAACTTTGTGGTGATGCCGCTGGCGTGTGACGAAAGCAAACTTATCTCGCAGCTAAAACTCCTATTCGACATGCTCCGTCTGCAGGAGCATGAATACACACCGCGAGACTCTTGGTCAAAACGAAAACAACCACATGTTGTTGATGATCAGGCAGGCATCGCGACAACCTCTAGAGGCTGTCGATTACGACGTCGACCTCGCTCCAAGGACACTTCTCAGATACAAGCCTCGCGTTCAGCAGATCGTTTCCCTCGACCCTGGCACGAGCCTCCTCCTCCTCCAGACCTGTGGACATGTGCCTTCTTCTTACCCTTGATGATGACGGAAGGTAGGGCAGCGTCCGAATGGGGGGGACTTTTGTTGAACGACCTAGGTCATTGGTCGCTACGCAAGGTTGTTCCCGTAGGCCAAGGAACGCCAGCGATCTTTCGGCACACAAAGTTATCGGAAATGCAAACGCAACCGAATCGGACCTGTAGTCACATAAGACTTTAACGATGGAGCAGTGAATTCCACAACGCGGACTCGGAACTCTCCTCGCCAAAACCGGGTCAATGTTCACTGTGAATTCCGTCGGATGGGGAAGGGGGGTGGTTTGAACTTCGGGTGACGTTCGATATTGACGATTCATACATGTTATAATTCGTGCAGCTCAACCACCCTTGTGAAATCGGCGACAAGCAGGCTTACCTTTCTCCGCAGACTTCTGGAGGGCATCGAATGGCCCACGTGACGTCGAAAAGACCTCCCACTTGGTTCCAGGGATCTACCCCCTTGAGCAGCAGGTAGTTTCCCTCCACTATGACGACTGAGTGAGAGGGCTGCACCTGTTCGTGTGATACGGGGCGACACCAAACGCAACATCAGAAATTGATGCCAGCAGTGACGATTCTCAGTGGCCGTATGCTGACCATTTGGTGGAAAACCAACCACATAAGGCGTTGCCCACGCTAAAAAAAACGCCTCACTGCTGTACTGCAACTGAAACCAAAACAATTCCTTCGTTAGTGACGTGCCTGGCCAGCGTCGCTGTACGCTTCTCGAGGAATCCGCTACCCCCCACCCACCCCTTTCTCCCAATCACCGCGGCCCTGCACACACACAAAGCACCCATCCGATGAAAGCCAACAACCTCAACACCGGTAGCCGCTCACCATCCACTGGTTCTCCACCGGATCCCCCCTGGCGTGGTCGAACCCGGGAAAGCTCCCTCTCCCGCTCCTCCGGGCGTCCCCTAGCTCCGACAAGAAGCGCCTCCCGTCGAACGTCCAGTGAGCCCCCCGCCGCCGGTGAGCCTCCCGCGGGTCTGGCAGCAGGTCTAGCTCCCGCCTGTCTCGCGTATGTCATCGAGTCAAACTGTTATAGTGAATCGTGGAATGATATGATGTGCGAGGTCGAACAGAGAGAGAGAGAGAGAGAGAGAGAGAGAGAGAGAGAGAGAGAGGGAGGGAGAGAGAGAGGGGGGGGGGGAGAGGGAGAGAGGGCTCTTCTCGTGCGGCTACACAGCGAATGAGCGTTCACACCGGAGGGGAAGAGGTGGGTGTACTCATGCAAACGTGTTTCGTCGTCGTTAGACCATTGACCTCTCCTGTTTACAATGCCGGGAAGGACAGATATGCCGTGTTTTCGCAGGCCCAGGCCGGGGGTAAGGGCCGGAGGGGGTTGAGAACATTGGATGTGTCCTTGGACAGGAACGGGGAAATTAGGGGGAAAGTGAGATCAAAGACACGGGCGGGATATGTATGTGCAAGCACCGTTTCGCGAACCCTTGGCGTATCGACATGGCAGTTCGTCATCGGCTTCCAGGCCCACTTCTCTCACTAGACGCACATATGTCAAGTCCCAACTGGAATATCATAGCAGGATCACAAACTTTGATGAAAACGTGCCCGTGTGTATCCCTGCGCGCCCGTTTTCCCGAGAGCCGAAAAAGTCTATTGATAGGAACCGAGCCTCTCCGGGGCCGTGTGTACCGTCCGGGTTATGTGCAAGCCGAAGCAAATGGGAGTCGTGCGGTGAGCACACAACAAGTCAGGGCCCGTACGAGTTGGACTGGACATTGAAAGTTCATGCGTTGGCGAATTACGTTCCCCGTCGTTTGAAGTTCAACAGCAGTGATGTTCCTCGCAACGAATAAACACGCTCTCCAATGAAACGCGTGCACCGAAAGGTCCTAAATACTCGTCCGCGGAAAAATCTGACGGTTTGATTAGGCTTCTGACCTGTAGAGGTGGTAGCCGTCCATTGGCAGGCAGATCGCCGATATCTCCTCGGACTGCACGCGCTGGCACACCTCCGCCTTTTGTGGCATTGGGGAGTGTGGAAAGCACCGTCGGGGGGTGGGGAGAGGATGAGAAAAATGATAAAAAAAACGTCGAGAAAGGAAGGGGCAGCTAGACGCGGTAGGGAACAACAGCACCAGCGGCCATAACAAGAGACAACAACCACAACCAGCTACCACGACGAGAGAGAGGGCTATGGAAAAGAGGAGTGATCCTACGCTCTTGAGTTATTTCGTTCAGCCAAAAGCGAGCCCAAAGTACAGCCCAAATCGAGAAGCAACAAGAACACTAGCACCTTCTGAGCGCAGAAAGGGGTACTTCCACGAACGCGACGTAGAGCAACGTCTGACGGTAAGTAGGGAAAGGGGACATCACAAGCTGGCAGTCCACTAAACGTCGGACACAAAAACAACGACAAGTACCCATGTCTGCTGCGGTATGTCTGACGAAGAACGAGCATGTAGATTCATTAAAGATCATAAAGCTTTCCGTGTGTTCTTACCGCTAGAGTTGTCTTCCCCGATCCTGGAGCCCCGGCAACAGCTACCCACAATTGCTGCTGCTGTTGCTGCTCCTGCTTGACTCCTTCCACCGCCGCATGTCCATCCTGTCCTCCACCCACGCCCGTCCCTGACCCCGCGGCGTGTCCGAAAGCACTTGTCTCCGGCTCGGCCGCCGTCGCGGCCTGCTTCCTCCGCCGCTCTCGGACCTCGAGTCTGATGCGCTCGGCAAGCGCCTCGTACACGTCAACCATTCGACGGTCTGGCCGCTGCTGCTTTCCCTGCTGCTGCTGCTGTTGCTGCTGTTGCTGCTGTTGGTCTTCTGGAGCCGTCGCCGCCGCCACCATCGTTGTCGGCGCCGCAGGGGCGGTGCTCGACGGCAGCAACGGCGCGGCGGGCGGAAGCGGTGCCTCCGACCGCAGCGGGAGCGTCGCCGGCGGGAGATCCGGCGCCGCTTGAACACCGCCTCCAGAGTCACCACTACCACCACCGCCACCTTCCCCGCCACCGTCATCTACGCTGTCGCGCTCACCTACGGCCTCAGCATTTTTTCCACCAACCATGATCGTGGTGCCATCTGTGGGAGCTGTCCTTGATGAGGCATACCCTGACCAGGAGGTCCACGACAGGTGGCTGGCGCTTGCTTCCGGCTCTGGCGTGCCGTCCCCGCTAGTTCCGGCCGCCTTTCTCTTTCCCTCGACGCTTACTATCTCCACCAGGAGTGGCTGGTGTTCGTCTGGAAGATACGTCGCTGCTGGTGGCGCTGGGGCTGCTGATGATGGTGCTGTTGCTGCGTTTGCTGCTGCTGCTGGTGGTGCTGATGGTGCTGCTCCTGCTGTCGGTACTGATGGTGCTGCCCCTGCTCCTCCTCCTGCTGGTACTGGTGTTTCTCTTGGTGTTGTCGCTGCTGCTCCTGCTGTTGCTGCTGCTTCTGTTGCTTCGCGTGACGGTGCTGCCGAGACAGCTGCACCGGACGATGGCGGTGCTGCTACCACCGAAGGCGGCGGCGAGTCACCTCCAGCACCGCCACCGCTCGTACGCATGTAGCCTTGGTGCATCGCCCAGATTTTGTCGTCGAATCGGTCAACCAACCTCGCCTCCACCCGGCAACTGCTGCTTGCGCTGCCGCCGCCGCAATCGCCAACGCTTTGGGCAGCGACATCCGACACTTTGGTGCTCTCGGAGACGGTGGCAGATGTAGCAGCAGCGGCAGCTGCTGCTGCTGCTGCTGCTGCCACGCGCTGCATGAAGAGGTTGACAGTGCCGCCCCGCTGCGGCTGGACGAGGACCGCTCGCCCGCCCGGCCGGAGAAGGCCTCCGATTGTGCTGATCAGGTCATCGTGGAAGTCCTGAGGCGGCCACAAACAAAAGGGGGCGGGCGTGTACTCTCATGTTGTGCATGCCGTAGCAGTCAAGACCGTTGACCACGCGTCCTCGAGAGGGCGGAGGACTGCTTCCACAGGACCGATCACTGATTGTCAATCTTTCCTATCTACGTTTGCCAAAGGTGGCTCCAAAATGTCTACTTTCCCTATCCCATCTATCCAATCGATATCACTTTCCTTCCCGCAGGGAGGGGGAGGGTTTTGACCGATCATGTATGTCCAGGGAGCTAGCTGCGCATTAGAATGCCACACTATCGTCGCACGCGCTGTTTTCCCAATAGCATACTCCTGTTCAAGGAAAACACGAACGCGCAAGATCGGAGATCAAGACAAGCAGCATGCAATCGCTCCCAACCAAACCTCGCCTCAGCACAAAAAAAAACGAATGTACCTTGAAGAACAAGCAGTCGGAGGCAATGATGAGGTCGAAACGGTCGCTGCCTCCTACTTCCGAGGAAAACCTTGAAAGCAGGGCGGCCCTGTCGCCGTTCCTGTCCAGGCTGTCCCACACCAGCCTCCTCGCCGCCACCTTTCAGGAACACACACACATGCACACCAGACCATGGCTTTAGGAAGCATTTTCTGTTTTCAACCGCACTGGCATTGATGCTTACTTTTCATTGGAAAGCCGACTAGCGCGGTCGATGCCAACAACAAAAAAACAAGTCTCGTCGGCGAATCGGGGACCGCGGCATCGTGTAGGTCACGCATTGACAAGGGTGGTGTTTTTCGGTTCATTCGAGATTTCTCCCCGCAAGAAACAACACGCCATTGTGGTGTGCAAAAGTGGAGCTTCCCCGGAAGAAAAAGTGTGAGGAAAGCTTCGACACCACGAGAACAGCAAAAGAGAACACGCCCTCAGTCGGAAAGTATGAAGAGTAGAGTCGGGGCTAAATCCCACACAGCCCCCCCTTTTCCCGCACATGCCTGCCCCAAATCCAGACGACGGAGGCCCGTAGCTTCACCAACCGAGCAACAGCAACACGTGACATGTGTAGAAGGATTGGTGACGACGCCTAGGAGTGGCATACGTCTATGAAGCAACATCTCATCTTCCCCGTCGCATGCGCGGTGCATATTCCACACGAAATACACACACGAATGTTGTTACGACTACGGAATGCAAGCTCATTAGTACCCCCCCCCCCCCCCCCCCGAATACCCCTCCCACCCCCCCCCCGCCCCCCCCCGGGACCTTTTCCCCAAACCCCAACAAAAACCCCCCCCTTACCAAAATTACAAAAAAAAAAAAACCCCCCTTAAAAAAACAACCTTTCCCAATTACAACAACAA
>FN648970.1:419902-445035 GCA_000310025.1 Ectocarpus siliculosus
CTCTTTTTTCCCCCCCCCCCCCCTCCCCCGAATACCCCTCCGACGTCCCCCCCGCCTCCTCACGGTACGTTTGCCGTAATCTGGTACAGTAGTCTCTCTCTTACCAAAATCACAAAAAGAAAAGGACGGCGGTTAGAGAAGCAGCGTGTCCGAGTGACAACAACAACAGTCACCTCAACGTTGCGGGCACTTCCAATCAACGATAGATTTAGATTGAACGGGTGTTTCTGCCAGGAGAGACGATTGGTCTGCGCAGACTTGAAACGTACAGCAACGCACTGCACCTGCTTCGAGAATCGAAATGGGACTCCAAACACCATCCGAAAGAAGGGTACTATGGTTCGAGAGGGATGGGTGACCAGTGGCCAAGAAACGAAAATAAGCCAAGGGGAAAATACGTCCACGCACGCGGGCACGCAACCACACCCGTGCGCCCCCGTTTCCAACGCACGTACCCTGGTATCGCCGAAAACGCCTTCCTTGGCGTTGAGCTCCACGCACTCCTTGTGGGGATTGCAGAATACGAGGAAGTCAGCGCGTGCACGGGCATTGCGAGACGAAGGAGAAACAAATAACATCAATCGTGGGGGGGGGGTATGCGTATCTGTTGTTTGCCTTGACCACTCAATGAATCGGTTTGGAGACGAAGGCTGGAAAGGGGGGTTGGAACAGATAGCCAGCAGAGGTGGGGCATGTTTCAAGCCAAGAGAGTGCTTGCAGTCGAAAGGATAGGGGCAGGACGCACGGACCATGTCGAAGATGCTGGCCGGGGGCGACTTTGACGGCATGGCGTAAAGCGTATTCTGTCAGTTGCAAATGCGACAACAGTACGAACAAGGCTCGTGACGAGTCGATGAAAATAGCGTTCCTAGCCTCAACAAAACGAGTCAGGCTTGTTCGGCGTGGCTGGGCGTTTCATGTTTTCGCTCGGAGGTGAAGCTCACAACCTCAGCGGCACTGGTGGCGCAGCAGTCTTCGCCAACGAGAAATCTGATAAACGCGCAGCACAACGAGGTTCGAAGGACGAACTGCGCCATGCCCCAGGGGATGCCAGCCCAAATCGCCCACATCGAACGCGCGCATCGTAAGATATAGACACGCATCCAGAGTTTCCGTCGGACACGATGAGCGACACCCTCCAATTAGCTTGGGGGGCATACATACCTTTGCCCTTGCGCGCAAACACAAAAAAACAATCCGCACACGACTACACCTTGTGGATGACACAAGACTGAACCACAAGAGATGCGGATGTACCCGCGAAACACAAACCTCTCTAGGCTATCCCCCCCCCAGCACCATCGTCGGACAGAAAAACCCAGCGGCCAAAGAGCCGCCGTTCTCGCAGGCGGAGTACAGGGATCGATACTACCACATAAGCGCGGCCGAACCCTTATTGAATGAAAATGCTACGATGGGTACGTAACTGTACCTCGAGAGTTCTAAGCGCATCCGGGTTGCCATCCGTGATCACCACCTCCCCCGCGTCCGAGCAAGCCGCCACCCCCAGGCCGGCCAACCCGGACATGCCCGCCCCGAGCTCCAGCACCCGCATCCCGCCCAGCGAGGAGGCCAGCGGGCTAGTCGGCGCGACAACGGCAGGAAGACCAGGCGGTTTTCGCGCAAGGGGGAACCAAGGGGGGAGTTGGCAACGAGACGGGCATCGGAAGATAGAGTGGGTGGCTCACATCTGCATTGCCAACGCGAGAAATTGTGCAGAGAATAACCAACCCGCACCACACATACGGGTTGTACGGAGATATCATGGGAAGACACAGAGCGCTTCACGTTCGTTCGATGACCCTTCACTTCACTCGGTTCAAAGGGCCAAAAAACCAACGAGGTGTTTTGAACTCGTTTTTCGCGGCATGTTTGCGAAAGACACATTGCAGCCGCTAAGGGTCGTCCGCCGGCGAAAAATAGAAAAAAAGGAAGGCAAAATACGGACCTAGAGAGCAAGACGTGGAGCAGGACGTGCTCCGCCGGCCATACTCTCACGTTGCCCGTGTTGTCGACGCCGTGCACGCGGTGCGCAAACAGCTGGTCCAGGGTAATGGTTACCCCGCCCGCGCCCGCCCTTCTCTTTGACGAAGCGTCCCTCGTCGTGACCTAAAGTGCCACGGACCAGAGCAGACAAAGGTTGGCCACACGCCATGGTTGTGGCGGCAATCGTGCAGGAGGTAATATGCCCGACCGCGGCAAGAGCTTGTGCTGTCGAAAAGGAATCCTGAGTCACTATTTGAATTCCTGATCCAAACGGTCGCGGTATGCATTGAAAGGCATTCCAAAATAGCTGCATCTAGCAAAGTTTGCACGTCTCGTACAGAGGTGATACGTCAATTGTGGTCGCCCGTCCTCAACAGGGAACGCTCGTTGTTGCTACATTGAAACACCATCTTCTTTCCAGCACGCAAAGTATTGTCGTACGCTATTCTACAGGACTGAATTGATTGGAGGTGTGAAACGAGTCAATCGTCCTCGAAACAGGTGAACCTGGGCTTTCTTCCACAAAAGCAGACATCTCATCGCGACGTGAACATGGAACTTCATCTCCGAGCAGGACGCCTTCGTGCCGAGCGGCGCGTACTCCGGACAGCGTAGTCGTGACTCGCGGACAATCGACAAACGCGACTGCAGTCATCACAGGATTCGGCTGGCCATGGAAAACTAACAGTATCCTTTGCGAGCTGCAAGAAAGGAAACAGAAGAAAAGCAACCCCTCAGGCGTCCGCTCGGAGATGAAGCTCTCCAGAGCGATAAGGCATTCATCATGATCGGCAGCGTTGCCAGGGAGCTGTTGGATCTCTTCGTCGACACCAACACGTAAAGAGGGAATCGTCCTCGACAGAGGTTGGGAGATTGTAGCCTTTACGAAGGCGATCTCCACAGAGTGCTGTGCTGCATTGAACCTGGTCGAGCTCTCACTTTGCGGCCGTGCAGTCAGTCGTTCGTGAGAGCAATTGGCTAATACTGCTGTACCAGCCTACCTGGTACAGCAATAGTCTATTCTACAACGCTCGATTCGTGGCGTTATCTAGACATCAAGTAACATAGCATGCACTGGCAAATTGGAACAACTGCCGCCACAACAGTAGACCGTCGATACCTTTTTCCCATGAGGAAGGTGATATGTAGCCCAAACGTTGCCTGGTTGGATGGTCGTCGTTGCAGTTGGTGTAGCTGCCGCTACTGCTGACGTTGGGTCAATCTCTTGCCTGGCCAGGAACCCGCGAATACGTTGTGATGCACGGGGATCAAGTTGAGGTGCGAACGCGAAAGATAGATATAGACCTATTCAAGGAAGGTAGGAGCCTCCAATGATCCTCGGGCAGAACTGGGAACAAACTCATGTCCTCTGTGCACAACACACCTGGGGAAAAGAACGAAGCCCTCGAACCTCGAGGACGTGGTGCTGTCCCTCGCCCCGTTGCCGCCAACCTCCGTGGCATGCTCTCCCTTGGACGCTGCCACCGCAGAAAGAAACGCGTCTCGAAGGGTCGACCACTTGCCACCTCCATTACCTCGAACAAAATCACCGGTATCGCACATGATGCTTACTCTGTGCTGTGACGCCCGGCGTTGTCGCCCCCTGTGCCTTTGTGCCCTGTGTCTAACACGCGGAGGGCGGCGGGCGGCGGGTTTGTTGTGTCGGGTGTCGGGCAACGTTAGAACTGGTTCTCCAAGGGGTGGTTCGGCAGGTGGTTCTGTGTGATCCCCGATGTGTGTGACCTGCGCCGGTCGGGCCATCATCATCCATCAGTATTACAGCTCTTGTTGTATTGCATTAGAATAGACAAGGTTGGCTTAACAGCATAGACAAGGTTGACTGAACAACATGTTCTTGCTTCAGGCCGCTGGGACTGCCTTCAGCCAGATGCCGTGGTGAACTGTGAAGTTCAGCTTCTAGCAGCTGTGACAGCTTGTGACAGCGTTATTTTTTTATTGATTTATTTTCAGGTGCGTGGCGAAGGCGTCTGAATCCCCATACAATACGTTTCGGAATCAAAAACACATGTAAACCGATTCCGTGAAGATACACGGATCAAGCATTCTCTCCGTTTCCGTGAAAGGAGCACGGGGCAAAAAAAAAAACTTGCTTGCTTTCAGCGTTCGGGATACTTGGGAGTGAGGGATTAGGGAGGCCCAACGCGTGTGTGGTGTGCTGTATGAGAAGCTTAGTCTAGTTTACACCCTCTGATTCCTTGGATTTGGCTCACTCCTTGCTCTTGCAAAAATCGCGCGTGCACTGCTGTCGGTATGCTTCCAGGCCTTGATCTTCGTGGTTGCTTTGGATGCAGGCTCATCACCACTCTGGACTTGGTTCTGGAAGCCTCACTGCACCGCCGCCAGCTACACTACTACTGGACTGCTGTTGATGTGGGTCGCTATTTGTCGACTTGTGCATATATATCGAGTAAATGCCGCAACCTTGCCGCAAACCCGTTAAGAAAAATATGCTGTCCATGTTGATTTGAAGATCTGCAGTGAAAGCTTCGTTTGTTCCAAACAGTTGGGTGGGGGCGATGCTCATCACATGCATGCGCTGCCGTATTTTACCACGATGGAGGCGTTTCTTCTCCCCCTGGCCCTGTACCACCAGATCGAAAGTCCAATTTTGAACAGGTCCAACGCGGGACCCCATGTGCCTGGTAGCGCAGTTTTCGCCCTTGCTTTGAGAGACAAGGCCACCTTTGCTAGGCAGCGGGACGATGTAGGAACCTGTGCCCTATTTCCTCCCTAAACTGTGCTGAACTGTGCTGGGGTCTGACGGCAGGCTGTGACTTGTAGACGATCCCCTGACGGTAACTACTGCGTGTCGATGTTGTCAACATTAACGTACGGTAATATCCCTCCGCATTCCTCTCCTTTTTTGCGGAGCTGAATTCGGTGGTACTACGAACAACATGACAAACCGCGAAGAACCGCGAAGAGTCCGCACAACATTTTTCGAAGTCGTTGAATCAGGCATCCGGGATTGATCGTGCGAGGTCTTCGAGGGAGTTTTCTACTAAAGGTTTGAACATTCGAAGAGAATGACGCCGGATGACGTACGACTCCTCACGGCGGTTGAGAAAGGAGACACAAGACGGGCGGAGAAATCATCACAGCCGGTCAGGCTAGCGTGGACGGTGACGGTCGCATCCACTACCGGCTCCTTCTCGCGGCCGAGCTCGGATTCGCCCGCGTTCTTTCACAAGACCGCCGTGCTGAGATTGTTGCTCCGGGCGGGTGCCAACCCGAACGCTGTAGACTCGAACCAGGCCACCGCCCTTCTCGTGCAGGTCGTATGACCACGGTCTCCGCGCGGCTGCGGTACAAGAGCTGTTGCGGGGGCAAATCCTGCTATTGAAAACGACGTCGGAAACATTCCTTTGCACTACGCTGCTATGGAAGGAGATACCGAATCGATCACCTTGCTGCTCGAAGCGGCGCCATCGACCATGAATCGTGCCACGAAAGGGGGCATGACGCCCCTGTGCGTCGCTTGCGAGTTCGGGCAGGCGCAGGTTGTCTCCCGTCTGCTGTCTGCCGAGGCAACGAGCAAATGGATGCCGTGCCCCCTCGCGACCGCCACCGCCAACGGGCATGAATCCGTGGTCCGAGTGCTGCTTGGCACCAAGGAGCGGATAAAAGCGTTCGGAGGCGTGGACAAGCTTCCCTCGGCTTTGTGCCACGCTGTCCAGAAACATAATTCATGCGCAATCCTGCTCGTTTTGCTCTCATCCTTCCACCGGACACATTTCGGCATGCCAGTCAGCGTATAATACCAACCCTGACGACAGAATCCAGTGGGCCATCACTCGAGCACTCATGCGTGGCTATGCCTTCCGCGCTCGCTCGTGGATGATTCCGGCTTTATCTACGGCGGCTTTGACTGTAAGTGTTCACCTTGCTGGTGTGGACCCGTCGCACGTACCGCAACCAGCTGCCTCGCTCGGGGCACGTATTTTCCGCCCGAACAAGAGGTTTGTTCTGCCTATTCATAGATAGGTAAGAACCGAGAGTGTGTGATATGCTGGAACGTCTTCATTTGTGTGTGCGTAGAATGTCTTTGGTCAAGTGACGCTCATTCGAAAGCGGATTCCAAAGCGGATGGCGCGTGTGGGCGCGATGTGTGACGGATGCTGTTGTTTACCGTTGTCGGTGTTGCCGCCCGTACTTGGTACCCCTCCCGACTTGTTTGCATGTGGTGGTGTCTGTCTTGAAGCACCTGTGCCGCTTGTGGCCTTGGTATTCAAGTTGATCCAAGTTTTCTGTGTGTGGTGCCAAGGTCGTGGATGAATCAAGAGGCCACGCCTCGCTGTATTGAATCGGGAAATTGTGTTGCTTCACGGCAATTGTCGTATAGGCGGATGGCCGATAGTGCACACTGGCAGCCAAACAGCGGAACCGCAGCTCAAGGCAGGACTACGTAAACCAATATCCGACATGCAACTTTGCTGATTAATTCTGTACCTTCTTCCTTACTGCACAACCTCCTTATGCCAGGTACGTCCTGAAGTCCTGAAGGGGTCAAGGAGGGTATGAGTTGTCTTGTGGAGAAACGAACAAGGAGTATACGCCTTCCCTACGCATTGGAGCGGATCACAACTGGCGGACATAAGCCGCTGCAATGAGAAATGTTTACTCTAGAGAAATGTGATGTGAGGACCTCCTCAATGTCAAAAAATGAGCTCTTTGCCACCCATTTGGTCTCATCAATAAAATCGTCTTCTCTGTTTGTTGTCGTACCAGGCGCATCATTCAATGGGGTATCGGATGCAGAGTTGCTTTCAGTTAAATTTGATGCAACTGCTGGCGCAGGTACCATGAACACAACACAGTAAACGATGCCTTACGCATCATTCGCGATTTCGTAGTCCAAACCTATTCGGTTTCAGTATCCGTGATATGGAGCACTAAACTGCGTGCAATTAAGAAGTTGAAGACGCAACCTCAACTAATTTCGGAATGGTTCGTATAGCAGTTCGTAGAGGTCCTAAGAGAGAGTGCACTTACCCAAAGAACTGCTCTCCGGAATGTTTTCAAGAAAACTCAATAATTTAGAAATCGTTCTCGGAAGAGGGGTTTTGGTCTCACAGCACGGTGTTTGATTCCCAGAATTGTTCCGGACTACTGCAGTACTACGGTTCTTCAGGTTTTCGTCAGTGTCCGACTAAAACGCTGAACAGGCAGAGCATACGCCCCCGGCCAGAGATCACTCCGTTTCCTGCGCTGCTCAACATTACAACACACAGTTGGACAACCTATGTTGCCTGTTTCTCTTGGAACCATTGGTTCAAGACCCATCTGTACGATGTCCTTCTGCGCTCCTGTCGTACAGGTGCGGCACACCACGCCTTTGTAACGTGGCTTGGCTCACAGCTGTACCTCTGTCGTACACCGCAAAATTTGAACATGTTTTTTTGAGGACCCCTTTCAGCAGGTCTGACTCTTCGCTGAGAATGCAACGTACCAAGAAAGTTGCACAAGCAGAACCACCAGGGAACTGGTCTCGACTACACAGTCGCAGCAGACCCGAACCCACCGTTTTTTTTCAGAGTTTGCACATCACATCGTATCATCTTCGAAGCTGCAGCTGCTGTTTCTGGTGGACGGGTGTCCTGCATAACGTGGCGCGTCCTCTATAAGGCGCGCGCACAAGATTTTGCTCCTCTAGCGTTGGAGGGAGGTGTACCCTCGGGAACCGTCCTCTCTGAAATTTGTGACGCGGTTCCTGGGAGGGGTGCATTCCTGTGACGCCGATGGATTTCTGCATGTACGAGAAAGAGGGTTGCACGTGTTCAAGCCGTGGACCCATGTGCCTGCCACATTTTTCGAACTCTCCTGTGAACTTGAACCTATTCCGTAGGAAGCTTGACGTATGCATACACTGGTTTTCCCGGTTTGCCGCAGCAGTCTTCGCGAACTACGAAATTCGAGGAATTGGATTTGGGGACTTGAGATAAGGAAGCACCAATCCACCGCGGCATCTTCGACAGTTTCGGTGGCGGCTAGCGGCCGCACGAGGAGCTTCGCTAGAAGCAGAAGTGTACGAATGATACGTTTTGGTGGCGAGCTTCACGCATGCAAAGCTGAGTCGTATGCACACGACGCTGAGAAACGCTTGCCCTCCTTATTGGTCCGAACGTACCCCCAACGGTTCCACATCAGCAGACAAAATCGCGTGACTCATGTCGAGTGCTAACGAGCCATGACGACACTAAAGCCTGAAACGCCCCCATCAGACAATAAAACAGCACGACCTCCAGTGCATTTGGATTATGTGCCAATTCAAGGCGGCCGGCGGAACAAGAGAGGAAGAACAAAAAATGGAGCGGAAAAGGAACGCTCGTGCTACTCACTTGACAGAAAGATGTGCATCAGGCAGCCAGCTGCTGGCGACAAAGCACGATTCGAAAATAGAACCAGGTTCTACTACACACCGGCCTGGGAGGGGGGCGAGGTGGCAGTGGCGCCCTGCAGACAGGGCCATGCCGGCCTCAACATCTTCGAGCCAAACACAGCAATAACAAGCACAATCGATACCAGATGATGCTCTTCCATTACCGTGAAGGTGCGGATCCGCAATACTCCACCAGCGCACCAGCGGCAACAGGAGCACACGAAAAACATTTTTTGTACCTTAGTTCCGCCAACGTCTCCGAAACTCTACCCCCCTCACCTGCCTCCCTCTAGCTCAGACCCGCACGTCTCTCAAGCCCACGAACACTCGTTCAAGGATACTCGCCGCACTCTCTCTGCCAATCCCCAACCGCCCCAAATCATCATTCGCAGACGTGCCTCCACATGAACACAAACGCAGAGGCCTCCCTGCAGCACCACGTGATGCCCTGTGGTCGCAGTGCTGCTCTTTGTGCGTTTCCACATGCTAGACACTATATTTCCTTTTCATGGTGCTGCGCACACCGAGCACGAACCGGGATGCTTCCGGCCAGGTTAGTGCGACGACTTCCAGGCGACAAGCTTCTCAACCACGTCGCTCGGAAGCTTGTGGCTACCGAGGATAGCCATCAGTTCATCTTTGGCGACGCTGTGGTACGTAAAAAATAATTGCAGCAGCAGCGGCGGCGGCAGGAGCAGCAGGAATAGTGTGCGACGGCAGCAATCAGAAAAGGCAGTTGCAGACAGTTGGCCAGACGACAACCACAAGAGCTACACTGCAAGACAAAAGAAAAGCAGGCACGTACACGACACAGCTGAAAAGGCACGCAGCAGAACTAATGCGAACACGACGGGGAGAAGAGAGGCAAGAGTGGAAATCCGCCAGCACTGGTAGTAGATTGAAAGGCCTCGTCTACATCGACCCAGGCAACGCCGATACTGCCAGTACCACACGAACGAGCACCAAAAGTGCAACAAGTGCGAGGCCGCCGAGCCGCGCAACCGAAAGTCGTGCAGACTGGCCGACTGGTCGAGCCTCCTCGGATCCCGGAGAACACGTTAGGTGAAGCTTTTCCTTCGGGCTGCGGTGATGGGAGTGTTGTACAGTAGTGTTTTACGACAGGAAAGTGCGCCTGCCCCAGAATAGGCCTCGGCCAGGAGGGAAACCATGAACATCAAATTGCAGTTGCGACTAGGTGCGACAAGAGCCAGAGCCACGGGGCACGATACGGCATCAGTACAGGCCGAAGTCCACTTACTCCTTGCCAGCCTCGTGATGAGCCCTTTCCTTCTTGAGCAAGTTCTCGAGCAATCTTTGATCCTCTTTGCGCATGTACACTGTCTCTTCCCCGCGCTCCCTGAAGAGTGGGAGAGAAATCAGGGGAAGGGGGGGTGGTAAGGTTTGGTTAGCTGCGGGTGCCGTGATGTAGAGTTTCGGGTACACATCCGCAGACACAAATATCGTCGCGGTAGTCAATAGTCTCCGGAGAGTTGGAACGCCATGTGAAGCTTGGCTCCCGCCGCTTGTCAATACTGTGTAGGGCAGAGGAAAGGGGAGAGCTCTCGCGATGCATCCCCATCTGGGAAAGTTCGAGATCGCGGGATGCTACCCTAAAAACAACACATGTATCGGACATCGTGCTTCCGATATCATTGCCAAATTAAATTAGGCACAAATCCAACCAATATTATAGTGGTCTCTCTCTTGTACCATGCTAAAAGGTTGTCACTGTTGAAGGTCTTGAAATAAAAAAACAACGACAAGTGCTAAACTCCCGCGCCGCGGGAGCACAAACCTAACCCACCGGCAGGCCGCAGCCGCTAAGGGTGCCCTGGAGGCAATATCCCAAACTCATATAGTGCTTCGCAAAGGCATTGCTGTCAAAGAGGGCTACTTTTACGGCATGCATAGTGCTTTCGCTCAAATATGCTTTCCATAATTGGGACATGGCAATTTCATCATCCCCTCGAGGGCACAACGAAAGGAGAATCGCGAGGAGGAGAGCGTTCGCACCGTCATTCACCGTCATAGCCGTAGTACGCCAACCAGCGATCGCGATGAGCTTCCCCGGTGAAATTAATGCCACGGAAATACATTGTGCTCATTGCTGTCAATGTACCCCGTCGCCCTGGTGTTTTGTGCTACGGCCTGCTTGCTTCATTTGACTTCGCTGGTACTGCAGGAGGAGCAATTCGAGGGCAAGCCCCACGCCAGGCTGAAGGGGGTAGCAGAGTGTGGAATCCTCGTGTGATCGAAATCGGGGCGATTTTCACGACAAAGCCAAAACATGAAACAAGTCACCACGTCAGTTGTGTTATGCATACCTCTCCTTGAAGGTGGTCATGCTCCTGCGTCCCGTGACGGCAAGAGCCGCACCGCCGTAGCTGGGCTTCCCAAGCGCGCTACGGGCAACCGTCGCCGCTCCCGCACCAACCCGTACCATCGCGCCGTTCAGGGACATTTTTGTTGCCTATCGTCGCTGCTCTCGTGACCTCTCCTCGCGCTGGGTTCTCGTGCCGATGCTGTCTGCGTGTCGCACAGGATTGTTGATGCGCGTTGAAGAAAGAGAGGGGAGTGGGGGCACGATAAGTATAAAAACATGGTGGGAACGAATTGCGAACACCGAATTTGGAGGCATCCCATGCCTTGGGAAACAGTGCTTCTCTTGAAGGACAGGTGGACTTGACGCCATCTTTTGGAAGGGATACAACAGTATTTGCAACTTTGGGTAGTCTTTCTGCTATGTTGCATGCTATGCCAATTAATGTTTTCAATTTTCAACAGAATATCACGATGCGGCCGCAAGGATGCGACGAGTGCTTTTCAGGACAGATCTCCGACTTCTTTTATCCGAACGACTGAACTTCAACCTTTCACACCCAAACAAGAAAGCGAGGGATTTGACCACACGGCCAACACACACACACATACAGCGGGAGAGTATGCGGGGTGGACCAAATGCCAGGGCGACTGACTACACAAACCGCCAAGTAGCTGCCGCCAACCCATGAATCACACTTTTTCGGTGGCGAGCACGTTTCCTTCTCATACCCACGCAACTCGAAGTCTGCTCTTCGATGTTCCTCCATGTCAAACTTCTCTCCGCAACTCCGCAAGATCGTCGCCCGGGTGGTCTAGTTGGTATCCTCGAAACCTTCTAGGGGTCAGGTCAGTGGTTCGGATCCAGGCGAAAGCGAGCTTTCCTTGCAAAGCGAGTTTTTCTCTCGCTTCCGCTCCTGGCGTAGTGGATAGCGCTAGTTCGTGTGTACACAGAGGGAAGAGAGTGCTGAACTCTTCTCGCACTAAAAATGGAAGGCAAAGTACCGCAGGAGGGGGGGGTAGAGAGGGGCTCTTCTGTGTGACCACGGGTTGGAGTAAACGGCACTAGTGCTGTGAGCGCTGCTTTGAAGTGAAGACAAAAAAAAAAAAATGCCACAAAAGCAAGCAGACGGTCGGCACATTCTCGAATGTGGTGACAGAGAGAACATACCTGTACGGGTACAGATCGTCTTCGGCTCTAATTTATCTATACATCTCATAGGCGCCGCAGCTCGCTCTTGGCCGGTATGTGCTCTACGCAGCGGTAACATCTTACACCGGACGATGTACCACGACCTACGTTACTGCTGTGGTGTCTCCTCCCTCTCCTGTGGGGCATGAGAGAGAACACACAGCTTGCCCCTGACGAGGACACGTGACGTTGGACACAAGAGCAGCAGCTCTTACCAACAGGATGAATGCATGCACACACACACACACCCTTGGCAACACACGGGTGTGTCAATCTCTCTTGAAACGCATGGAGATGTCGGGATGAAGGCGTGACAGACGGCGCCGTCGGGCACATGTACTGCTGTAGGCACCATGCTGCCTCGAAAACTTCTTCAGACGGCACTACTGCTGTACATATGCATATTCTCGTGGTAAGCACCCGCCGTAGATATCGCGCATGTCTTTCCTTAGCCTAGCTTCTCCCCGTACCAACTCCCACCTGGGCATTCGATGCTGAGAGCTACGCAGCTGCTCACCTTGTGCGCGAAGAAGTAAGCTAAAAATACGAAGATCGGTTTGTAACTGAGTGGGGGAGGAAGCGGGGTGCAGACGGAAAAAGAAGAGAGCGCGGGTGGCCGAAGAAAAGAGCCGGTATCGTTTCAGATGAGAACCTACACGCGCTGGCCTAATAGCTCGACAATGGGTTCTAGAAACGTTCTGTGTTGTCTGGTATGTACACACAGACAGCGCAGCAGCTATGCAAGGGCACGGATCTACAAGCACTGCGTTTAGAGGTAGAATTAATACTGCTGTACATGGACATGACAAACATACACTCGCTGAGACATAAGTCTCCCCCAGTGATGCAATTGGTAACCTCGACACGTCGACAGCTAAACATCTAATTCTTGCTGTAAATTACAATATTTCAATCTTGACGAGCTTGACAACGGAGAGGTTTACAGCAGTGTATTATGTTGTAGATCTATAAGTAGTAGACGCCCATACAGTACTGCATACATGTAAGAGCAGGCTACCGCAGTAGGTGAGTTTCCGCCCAGGATGGCTTGCTTAACACGCTCCTTGCTTCTATCAGCAGAGGTGGTTGTGTGTTTGGAGGGAAGAGAAACCCGGCTGAAACCTGTGCGTGCACACCAGAAATAGATCAGCCGAACCTGGTCAACAAGCAACTTCTACAAGTCTTTAATGACCGGTTCATACATGGTTCATACTTTGTTTGCGCAGGGAACCGACTTATTATTCGTGAGTTGATTTCACCTACCTCTCCTTGGTAATGTAGTGTAATTATCATGTTCGCGATCCACGTGGAAAATCGACCACGGAGTAGCCACGGGGATACCACAGGCAACGTACGTACGTGCGGGAGATGGCAAGGGGGAACTTGCCGAGACCTGCAGCGGATCCAGGCGCCATACTTGTATTTTTGGCGAACGAGATCGAATACAACAAGCAAGCAAGCTCATTCAAGGTGGCCTCCTGAGTATCTTTCTCCAACCAACACCGAGCGCGAAATCCATCAAACTTCTACACACTCCCATAATGTTGTCACCACGATGAACCCAACAACTGGGCAACATCGTTGTTGGCGTCTGTAGAGGACCCCTGGTGGGGATGCTAGTTTAGCACAGAAATCATGTCTGTCTCGGTCGATCAGGGGGGCGGGCTCTCAAGAGCGTGAAAGAGCAAAAGAAAAGGTGCACCTTAACTTGAAGTGCAGCCAGGGTCCTTCAACTCGTTAGAACTGTTGGACCTCGACAATAACTAACGAGCCCAGGGTTGTAATCCCTGTACTTGGTGCTGCCCCATGCGGTTCGTCGGCTTACAGGCGGGAATAGTACCTTCAGTTGGACGACTGGAATGTATACCAAGACGTTCAGGCGTGCGTGTGCTTGTACCTTCCAGACGTTTTTCTCTCTCGGAAAAAAGGTGTCACAAACAGCTCCTCTAACGAGTTGAAAAGGACCCGTTGTACTTTTTTTGTTAATGCGCACAGCGTATCCACTGGAGTTTCAAAAGTAAGCGCTGACTTGTAGTCTATATATTATGCACCTCAACAGTTCGATGATATCCACCAACAACGCTGACGAAAAGGCATACACATTGTATGCAGTTATACGCATGTTGTGAAAAAAAAAACAGCAAAAAAAACTCACTTTCGTTGGGATTGAACCCGTGACCTAGCTCTTGGAGGGTTGTACGTTACATTTGCATGTGCCGAAATCAAGTACGCCAACATGGAGCAATATTGTCAGCAACCACACCTCCGGAACAGCACTTCCTTGGCGTCTTTTGGTAGCACAGTCAAATACTTTGGTCATCACCAAGCAGCAGTAATATGTGAGCTTGAAAGTACAGACTTCCATGACCTGTTCCATCCGGTTCAGGCCAAGGGGTCGGCGGCGCAAGATCACGACTATTGACTGTGCGGTCAGTTGGTAAAATAGTATCCTGTCGTGGGACCTCCCGAGGGTAGTGGTGGTCACTCCCAGAGAAAGCTGGGCAGACAGGGTGGCCGGCACTAGTCGGAAGAGGGCGTTCGCTCGCGGATATCTTTTTAGCATTTTCCCTCTCACTCTCTGCCTTTCTGTTTTTGCCGCGCCCTTCTCGCATCCAAGTAATATGCCTACTATGCATGTGGACAGATTGCCGTGTGCCACCACGCGGGTTCGGGTTTCAGGGTGTTCAACGCGTCGAGTAGTGAAATGGGTTGCTTGAAGCATATATGTATGTGAGTTTTCGCTGAGGATGGCTTGCTTCTCTGCCTAGAAAAATTCCACCACCAGCGTTAAACACACTCCTGGCTTCTATCACCAGAGTAGAGAGAGGAGGTGGTTGTGCGTCTGGAGGGAAGAGAAACCAGGCTGAAACCTGTGCGTGCACAGCAGAAAGCTCAACCAATCGGTCAATAAGCAAGATAAACAACAACAACAACAACAACAACAACAACAACAACAACAGTACAAAGCAAGATAAACAACAGAGTCAACAAACAGAGGTATCTAACTAGATTTACAGGTACTTCTCGAATGCTCTTTCGCCCTCTTGAGAGCCCGCCCCCCTGATCGACCGAGACATGATTTCTGTCCTAGTGCCCCCACCAGCGGTCTTGTAGAGACGCGAACGATATTGCCCTACTGTTGGGTCCATCTGGGGATAAAAAATTTGTGGGGTGTTGTAGAACTTGATTGGATATATTTCGGCTCGGTGTTGGCTGGAGAAAGACGTTCAGAGTCCACCTTGAATGGCGCCTGAATCCGCGGCAGATACTCTGCAAAACTTGCCATCTCTCGCACGTATGGCCTGTGGTATCCTCGTGGCTACGCTGTGGTCGATTTTCCACGTGGATCGCGAACTTGAATATTGAAATAATACCCAAGGATCCGTGCCTTCGCTAAGCTATGGCCAAACCTTACCCACCACGCGGGTGAGGGTTTCAGGGTGTTCAACCGGCCGGCAGGTAGCATCGGTTGCTTGGAGTGCATGTACGTGCTCGTGAATGGATTGGCGACTACATGAACATCAGGACCCAGAAAGCGGAGAGCATTCAAGCCAGACAATGGTCACCAACGACCGATACGAGGTGGTGGAAACAAGAAGCGAATGTTCCGTCAGACAGTCCATTGCGAACACAGCTGTCGTCAAAAACGATCGGTGAGTACAAGGGGAGGTTCTCCTCCTCCAGAGCGAAAGTTTGCGCTTGCTCTTTGCTTCAGGACGGCAATGCTTGAGGGAAAACTTGCGCCCCCAATGAAATATCTTTCACACGCTAAATATCTGCCAGCCATGCAGCATTCGTTACAGCTAGCTGCGTCTGTGGCCTTTTCAAAGCACATTTTGCCGAGTGTATGGCTACAGTATCACATGGGGTGCCTGCGTGATGATATTCGCTGAAACAATCATACTATTTCTCAACCAAGCACCCCATTGAGCACCATATTCCAACTTTTTATAAATATGTAAAATACTCCCCATACATAACAATACGAAGTTTACGAAAACCAATACTCCGAACGATTGTTGCCGACAAAACAGACGATCTCTGTACCAGCAATTCCTCCTTCCTCTTGAAACTGCAGCTAGATGCAATCCGAGCTCTTCAAGACATTGGATACCAGTGATTCGAAAACCTGGGGGTTACACATGGAGCCGGGGAGGGTGTCGATGGCAAGAAGAGAAGTGATGCACGAAGGGTAGTAATTTGGCACCGAGTGGCTCTGCAAAACAGAAGCGCAGGAAAACCCGACAAAAATCAAATTCGAATGCCCTTCAACGACCTCTGTCCCTCTGGTGGCGAAAGTGCATCCCCCACCCAACCCCAACCCCCAAAGAGTTGGCACCCAGAGTTGAACTTGCCCCGTTTACATGACAGAACCTGTGACATAATCGTGATGTTTGATGCTTCCAAGGCAACTTGAGTTTGAAACACGAGTACACGCTTCGTACAGCTCCCGGAAAGCATTGCAGTGAAAGGCCTTGCGAGCGTCACCCCCACTGGAAAACAAAGTGAGCATCCCAACTCTTCGAAACATCAACTGAAGACTCACGTAGATTGATGCCGTCCTCCGAACCCGATTTTTTATTCCTCTTTGGGAGAAATAACGTCGTCGGTACCGATGGCCATCGCATCTCGGTCTTCTTCCTCGCCCACCACGGCAGGAACCTGCCAACGGGGAATTATATCTTCTGCTCCAGTGTCTCATGTGCAAAGGCGGAATACGACGTGAATTTACGTACGACGCAACACAATCGAACGCCATCCTTACGTCAACAATACCATTAATTGTGAAGAAAATTGGTATCGGTCACCCATGCGAAGAAACATGCAGGCCCGCGCACCATTCCCTCCTCCTGTGATGCTTTCGTTAAGTAGCGCTGAACGAAACAGAAACGAGGCATGGACAATGCTACGCTCTACACATGCCTTGAGCGCTATGTACAATGCGTCAACGTTGGTGGAATACCAAGCCCGGACCAGCAACCAGTCACGTTAAACCAGACACGTTCACCGCATCCCATTGCACGGAACATGCTTTGGCCTTTGAACCGCAAACAGAGAGCGTGCGACAACCAATCCTCCAAAACACACGCCAAGAGGTCCTTTCTAAGTCGTGAGGACGGGTGAAAATTCTGGTACGGGATCGGCTATATATGTCGAGCGTGGGGTGCTTGCTCACACACGACGGAACACATGGATCGGAAAGTGTTACTCAGTCGGGCTGTGGGCTGTGGTGGCGCTACTGCGAGTTTAACTCTACCTTGACCTGACGATGGCACGTATGGGAACTCTCAACGTACAACTAGACTCCATGTCTCCGGGTTCGGAGAGAGACCTTGTGTCATGTGGTGTTCGTGTTCAGAGCAAGATAATTGCTTCGTTCCTCCCCGCTGGTCCGAAAGTTTGAAAGTCGCACCATTCTGGACCATTCCACTTCGAGCTTCGACTTTGGCTCACATTGATCATCATGAGTGCACCGCCAAGGGGGGGAGCCAGCGGTGGCTCCTCGACGCCGTGCGGGTGCCTTTGTTCGATTACCACGTTGATCTTCGTCGTGAAGATATGCTTGTAGAGGGTGAAGTGGCGGTAGTAGCTGTTGTTGTAGAAGGCAAGGTAGAGCAGACGATGCACCGGACGTGGGGGCGTACTAAGTTGTTGTTGGCCACATGATCATAGTCGTTGAACGCGAGCAAAACGACCACATCCTAGCAGGAAGGATCCCAAGGTGGTGTTCGTAAGGCGCGGCACCAAGTTTTATGTAATAGGAAGCTCAAACATCCGATGCTGGCGGCGCCATGAACAATGTCGCTCGATTCTACAAGCAACACGACATGAATGTGCGAGACCAAGACATCCAGGTCAGTCAAATAACGTCCAGGCGTTCGTCAGAACCGAGAAACGATCGAAAGAAGATGTCCCGACAAAGCCTTCGCCTGAACTGCAATATATAAGTTGATATTTTGTCGCAAGTTACCCCTGATGGGTCATCTAGGATTCAGCTGTCAGTCTCTCGGAGGACCTTCGGCATACTGTACGCAATTTTTCCAGCCCGGATGCCAACTTCCTTCGCTATCCACCCTCCAGAACTGTGAGGCTCATTCTGTTGGGTGGAACCAACGATATCTCCGCATGTCTCTGAATGCCCAAACCTGTACTTCGCTTATGTTGTGGATTGCCTGGCATCTCGGCGCTTCTCGTTTTGTCCCCCAGTTAGGCCTACTAGGACTGTCCTGGCATCCCTCGCGTGATTCCTTCATGCTACTGGATGTATCGGCAGCTCCTTGATAAGTTCTTATGTGCATATTACCTACTACTCTAGCAGCCTGCCTCTATTGTATTGTTTTCGGCAAATCGTGCGCGCATGTTTGGTCCGACTATGTCGCTAGTCGAACCTCAACCCGCACACCACGAACTCGATATCAAAACGGTTGGCTGTTTTTCGTGGACTGTCTTGGCTGTGTCGCCGACGCCTTCAACCCTGCTCTACGCTTCGCCACGCCATACGTTTCCCATGCATGCCATGTTCTCTCTCTCGCTTGCTCGCTCCTCCTTTCCTCTCCCGGCAATTTTCTGGCATCTTGGCAATTACACGAGTCCATTCGGACTGTCTTTGTCAAGGAGGCTAAGGCCATCAAATCGTTGGCAAACCCTGGGCAGCGCTTGGGGTAGCCGCATCTATTGTTGTAGGTATCAACTTCGGACTCTTGCCTGGTGGCCACGTAGTCCGTGATGGCTCCGATGTCTTTCGGGCTCAGCACTCCAGTCGTCCATGGCGGGCGGTCGACCGCGTGTCGAAGGATAAGCTCCTCGAACCGATTGAAGGACTTCCTCAGCGACGAGGTTGAGTCGTTCGTGCGCATATCCTTGTGTGACACAACCAACCCGTTGCGCGCAGTCAGCCGAGCAGTAATTCCATGGTGGAAGGGACACAGGGAAGTGGGAGGGTGGTCAACTTCTACGACCGACAGGTACGTTTGAACTCTGGCAGGACTCTCGAATTGACATGTTATTCAACAGCGAGACCACCCCTCTTGTGCCGCAATCACTCTGTTTTCGATACCGTTACGGAGCAACCACGAGTGTACCGAGATTGTTACACCATTGCCAAATAACGTCATCATGAATGAGGATTTCAAGGATCGAACGCGCATGTCGTGGGTCCTATTGTCGAGTCTCTCGCGCACCGGACAGCGCAACGGATAAGTGCCCATTTCTTCATTCTAACACTGCCGGCTCGGAAGTGTCCGAACTTCGCTTCCACGCGCACTTCGTGCGGTGGTTACTATCCACCGCACGCCTATTGTTGTCAGTCGGTGTCGCTATCGCTTTCTGAGAAATCTCCTCTGTTTCTCATGAGAGCTCGCCGCTGCTACTCGAACCTACTTTTTCACAACGTGTTACAAGCACCTCGTCCAAGATGTCCTTCATGATCGACAAGAACGTCGATGTGGCGCGAGCGTCGAACCGTCGCTCTTTGCAAAACGCGTAATTGTAGTAGTGGAAGTCAAGCACCACCCTCTCCTTTTCCGTCAAGCTATTTGTTCGAGCGCTTGCGTCGTCAATTCGTGCCCCGCGTCCCTCAGTCCCACCATGTTCGAGGCAGTTCGCCCCGCCAAGCCCAAGGTACAGCGCAAGAAGCCTGGGCCGTGGCAAAGTTTTTCATGGAAATATCCATGAGGTGTAGACCAACTACCGCCCCGGAATGGATGCGGGTAGATCATTGCCTACTGGCGGCGTTTCGGTAGACTACAATACACATCTCAATGGATCCCGGCATATCAAACGTTTTTGAGTCCGTGGTCAAACGAGAGGATATTGAAAGATTTCCCTCCACGGCAAAAACGAGTATCGAAAAACATTCGAATGACCGCCCACGGAAGGAACCAGCAATTCCGAAAAGATTACCAACAATGCGGAAAATAGTGTCGTCTGTGCCGTTCACTGCTTGCACAGCCTGTTGCAGAGAATTTCGCGCTTCAACCAGTCTTCTGCCGTTCATCCTGCCGCTCTCGTCAATAGAAGCTCGTTGATCCGCAATCATGTCTTTCCCGCTGCCGATATGCATATTTGTTTTCCATTCTGCGTGGGTGGGCTGGAAATCCTTACTACAGCAGTTTATCGCCTTGCGCAGATTCCAAGCCAACCCCTTGCAATGCACTCGCTCACGTTTTGCATTGCTCGTGTTCCAGCGCAGCCTCAAGGCAGCTTATCTGCTCCGGGCTGAAGTGCTTCCATGCGACTGACGTGGCCTTCGTGAAAGCAACCGGTAAGCATGACGCAACGAGTTTCGTATTCCAGAATGATGACGTCGGCAGCGAGTATGACATTGGTCACTCATCTACAATGTACAGTGTTAGGAGTTTAGATTGCGCCGCGTTTTGTTGTTGGCCGGGTACACGAAAAAAAAAATTAGCAACGCCTGGCAATTTTCCATGAAATTGCTAGAGATTACAACGGAGGACACCCTTGCGCGGAAAGAGACCGGGCACCTCGCCAAAGAGCAGAGTCGGAAGAGACGTGACAGCTGCTACTTATTGGTGATACCAAAGATGCCATCCACTTGGGGGTCGCGACTCGACCCTCCCCAGTAGAGATTGGTGTCGCCAAATATGATGTGGAAAGCGAAGCGCATGAGATTCTACGTAGAACGCAGAAGCTCAAATATCCCGCCGCCACGCGACACCGCAACAGACCCACACTCTCTGTGTCAGATGAAACCCGCGATGGGCAAATCTCTAAATTTCTCCATCCACAGACCTCGAACCAGAGTTCTGGCGGGTGATATAGAAAGCCCACATCCTTGGCTTCTTGTATCACCAGCAGTTCTCAGTCAAAAGGGAAATCCCCACTACGGCCGTCAAGTGCACAGGGGATGGACCGGTGGAAGCTCTGAGCAGGTCGGCCGTCTGGGCGCTGTAACTCACCCGCACCGACAAACGGCGACGTGAAACCACCTCTAACACCACTGAGGTGTATGTACAGGCACGCGTCGTGCTTTTTCGATGGCATTGTTGGACTGTGTGGGCTACAGAGACGCGTTGTGGAGGGCTGCTCTGACCGGTGGTTGTGGGGGGGGGGCTGCGTAGGAGGTATCCCCGCTAAGATGGACGCCTGATTCTCTCTTTTCGCATCATGCTACCTAAAAAAAACTACACTTATGGACCAAAGAAGTCACACACAGCCAGCATCCACACGTTGCTCACACCAAACGATAGCTGAGCACCACAGCTACTCGTCCCTGCTTTCACTACTCCTAACGGTGGCCTACAGCGTTCGCGAGATCGATACCTTGTGCAAAAAAAAAACGCGGCGCAATCTAATCTCCTAACACTGTGTATGTTGTCTAAAGTACGTACAAACAGCTTAGTTTCTTACACTATGCATGCATAACACACAGGCTGACGTATTGTCATTGGGAAGCCGGTTAACGAGGTCGATGATAATAATAATAAAATAAATACACACGACACAACGGACCATCGCACTCCTTGTATCGCTGTGGTCCATAGCTTACAGCAGCACGTGCATGCAGTTTCGAAGTGGAGTCGAGACCACCGATAATGTCCCAGCGGTATGAAGCTTTGGAAGAGAGAGAGTACCTCGGGAAGACATCAATAGAGCATAGTCCAGCCAGTCTTATGTACTATAGAGCGCAATTCGCAGGCACCCTCAAGCTACGGCCCAACTGGAGCTTCGTCGTCTAGGCTAAAATAAGTTGTTGCGCGGAACGTGTGCCTTGCGTCGGCTATATATCTAAGTTCGACATCTCCGTCCTTTGCTGAACGAAACATATGGGGCATGCGATTCTACCACCACCAGCAAGTCCTTACCATAGGACCCTCCTTCGGTCCGTGGATGCCTCCCAACTTGTGCGGAATATGACTGCAGCACCACGTGCGGCAGGAGCATCTATCTTCTGTATACCCGGAAACCTGACTGAAGTGCGGGGGGATAAGTTGCGGAAAATGCGGGGCAATTGCTGACGGTTCACACATGATTCGCCTCCCAGATGAGTGACATGTTGAGTGACAGGCGACAGGCTACAGGCATACTGCTATGCGCTATGTGCTCAGGTGCTCATAGCCTCCTGGAACATGTTCTGTAGTGGTGTGAAGGCAAGCCCTTGGTACCTTTTGAGCTTCTTTTGATACTTTCCAACCACAGAGGATTACTGCGAGGCCGTACTGGAGAGTACACTGCGGAGGCACGGGTGGACGTGTAGACCATCCGCTCTTGGGGAGGAACGCGCGCCACCTCGGCAAAATGAGCCACGGGGGCGACGATACCACCTGGGAGTACGTTCGGCCATCATCTAGTTTCCAGAACGCAGGGCATTATGCGCCCCCATCAACTCCAAGGTGAATTGCATCGCTGGGTGATAGCCGAGGGGAAGAGGTTAACGAGACCTGGGAGTCTACAGTGGTTTGAGAGGTACAGCAGAGAGAAACCCATTTACCACCAGAAGAGCATGCTACTGGTATATTCATACTTTACAGAGTATGTGCCCCATTGTAGCAAGGTAGTGGTCATCGTGGCTTGGGCGGTTCCCTCACAACCTTGCGACGTTTAGATGTATATTCAGTCAGGAGATTGTAGAGATCGATGCTTTTGAGAGAAGATTCAGAGAGTACCCGCTGAGTACAGTACAGTACAGTACAGTACAGGGTGTTCGCGTTCAAGCCGGCCGCAAGACTTAACGTCTTTACACTGGTGTGCAATATAGCGCAGTCGATCCATATCTAAACAGTACACATACACGCCTCCACACCTCCAACATTCACGCACCTGGCTGTCCGCGGACGCAGTTGGTATGCACTGCGTGTGTCCTACCGTGGAAGTACTATATGAAATTGGAATGAGCTGAGCGTTCCCCACTACCGCAGGGTGCTGGTTCATGACGTCTACATAGACTACAGCTCATTTTCGCGCGTCTTGTCATTCCCCTGGTCTTCCATGTATTGTTGGGCCGTACCTCGGTGAATGGGCTTCGTGGGCAGGGTGCATGCCTTCCCAGCTTTGCCAAGGACGGAGCCGGCGGATTGGAAGGTGCCACTTTTTCTCCACACGGCCAGTGCTCGTTGCCCTGAGTTCGTGCCCGCAACACAACCAATAGTCTGCCGTTTACGGGATTTATCCGCGACATGCATATGAACCGCGACAACCGACGATAGGTGTAAGTCTCATTAGTTGGTACCCAATTATAGTCGCTCGCGCTCCACCGAGCCCATGATTCACAATTATTTCATGCGGAACCCTCTGCGGCCCTCGCCATCGGTTGCCCAGCGAAAGGCCAGAATTCCACTGTGATTGAGCCTGTGTCGCTGCATCATCTCACTTCAAGCGAATTTTCTTCCGCTATGTCACTGTTATCATGCCTCACCGGCCAGGACACACCCCAAACATGCATAACTTTCTTGCTGCTACGTACAACGAGTGAGTTCCTCCGGTGCGGCAAAATTCATTTCTGAAACGAGTGAAGCTCGTAAACCACACGAACAGTATAGCCCCGTCCGAGGAGTCAGTTGATTGTCAACAGCAATAGCAGCCGTAGCACCACACGTATCAATATCAGCAGCCGTACCACAAGCAACCTGGACACGTCAACGCAACCGTCGTGCTATTAACACTGCCGATGCAGGGGCAGCCACCTGTCGGGGGTGTTGGGATGGACGTGTGCAAGGGCCGTCACAATCCTTATCGCGGAGGATTCGCGTCGTTCGACCTTCGCTTCACATATCTCAGGGAGGGCGGGCATCAGGTGTCTCGATCGCCGGGACCCGGTAAGAAAATCCATAGACATACATAGATGGTTCCAAGTGCAACCGCCTGCCGCGGATACTCATGCAATCTTTCCAAAGTGGACCGATATATAAATGGTACGCGTACTACGATGCATGGATTACCAGGACCTCCAAAACGATTCGCAACACTCAGGACAATACCATTCTATACGTTCGCCACGGATACATTTTTAGATTTACCATACCTACAGTACGAAGAGGATTTCTCCAGGTTCATCCAACTCCCTCGACATTATTTCGCCCACATGGTTCCCAAGTACATAGGAGGGTTTTCAGGACTGTTCACTCCCCCCATGTACTTCCACGGTCGAGACACGTTGGTCGTAAGTCGGGCTGTTGCCCCCTTAGACCAGTTGATCGAGAGTTATTCGAGGAGAGGGTCGGAGTGGTTGTGTCTTCAGGCATAAACCGTCTTGTGAGATCACTACCTTTTCATGAACCTCTTGGCCCAACTGCTGCAGGAAACTACGACACTCGACACCTTACCGGCGGTGCCCTGGTTAAACGTCCAAAGACCCCGTCCCCGTGCTTCCGTCGGCCTGGTGGCCGGTTGGACTTCGGCGTCGGTGGGACATGGCACAAGGAAACGCCGCTCGAGAGCGCTGAGGGGTACGGCACTGTTCGGGGCAACTTGAAGGTGATGACTTCGGGGGCCGTAACCCTACGTTGGAGCTCAACCGTACTTGTTCTTTTGTCGAAAATGGCTGTTTACAGCAAGTCCAGCGAGTGACTTGAGCAATGTACGTGGCTGTTTGGAGCAACACGGCCTCACACGTGTCAGCACTGTGCCGCAACACTCGCTGTTGAGGCACGAGAAACTCGTTCACTTCGCCTCAGGGTGGTACAGATGCATTCAAGGGGCGCTTACGATACAGGCAGCCAAGCAACTGTTTCAGGCTTGTTGAGTCTTGGTCTGAACCCGTAGCCACGTTACCTTTTCGGTTTGGAACGGCCCATCTCGGAAAGTCCCAGCACGATTGGAGGCAGACCCATATTCACAGCGCCTCCGTGCTCCCTGTGAATCTTTCCCGACTCACCACGCGTTCAAATTCACTCCAAACTCCAAACCACCAGAAGCAGGCTCAGCACTACAGCCTAAGCTTTCGGTCGAAGGCGGACAGGCTAATAGTTAACAAACCGGCCAAGACCACCCACGAAGGGATCGGTCCCGGCTGTTACGACCTCTCCAAGGATGGTAAGTCCGTCGGGGTATGGACGGAGAAGCGGGTGGGCCGAAGGGGTCGGGGGGGAATGGGATCGACTAACCAGTTCCTCGTTGACTGGCGGGCGTACATGAAGCGGCCCCCGGGATTGAAAGACGGCTGTTGCTGTCCCGGCGATGGAGGAGGGGGAGGAGGGGGAGGAGGGGGAGGAGGAGGAGGAGGAGGAGAAGGAGGAGGAGGGGGAAGAGGAGGAGGAGGAGGAGGAGGAGGAGGAG
>FN648970.1:445122-465371 GCA_000310025.1 Ectocarpus siliculosus
TGGCGGCGGAGGGAGTGGCGGCCCTCGTGGAAATGCCACGCCCTTACCACCGTCCACGTTCCACGCCCCACCGGCAACTCCAAAAGTGGCCTCGTACGCCCTGACGGGGCAAAGAGATGGCTGGTCACCTGCTCGAAATCGGTCACCGGGTGCTGGAATATACCGGCCCGGCGTAGAGAAGGGGGGGCGCTTGCGTGGGAGTTGGCAGGGACCGTCAAGCGGCGGTGATCCGCGACAACAAGAGGAGGAAGTGAACGATTTCTTCCCGAAGGGACATCAACAGCCCCGCCATCAGCAGTACGGTAGAGGCGGGGTTTACAATCAAGCTCAACGACCGGCGTCGGCCTCTGCCTCAATTCGCGTTCCCTTCCGTAACACAGGAGCTCCCGCTCCTCCTCGCTGGTGCCACGGTCTCCCCAGCCGTGGCGGCGGCGACAACAACGGCGTGGCCGACGGAAGACGGTTGACAACAAAGCCAGCATTCGCTGAGGGTCGCTCGACGACGGCGTCCGGCGGTATCTCGGGGCCGACACGGCTCGCATCGAGACCTCCTTCGGTAGAGATTGACCTCAGACCGAGTACCGCCGCCGCAGCAGCAAGAACCGAAAGGCGCTCGAAATGTGCCAAGACCTGCGCCGGCGGTGCCACTGAGATGGCCTCGAGAACTTCGTCTCTGGTAGAGGATAGTCAACTCGCGGAAAGGCCGACTAGGGCCACGCCCTGCCCGTCTTGTGCTGAACTCAACGGTCGCGGCGGGATTGCCGCCACGATTGACGGTGCGCCTACCTCTCCGGGCGAAACGACTGCCCCTACGTCCGCCGGGGTGGGTTTGAGTGAAGACAGCCGCTCGAGAGACAACTCCACTCGAGGCGAACCACAACCGCCGCTCCTGGCGCAGCCAGAAGCAGCGGGGAATGGTGCGGCTCCACGTACCCCCGAGGCTAAGGACTTTCATCCACAAGAGAACGATGTCAGGAGATGTGCTCCATCTTTCGGCAGGGGCAGCTTAGGGAGCCAAAACAATGTCATACAAGGCAACGGAGAGAACAGCGAGGACAGCGTTGTTTTCGTCAATAGAGCTGTTGGGCCGTCTCGGGAACAGGGCAAGTTTTCCTTGTCCGGTTCTACACCTGCATTCGACCGCGGTAATGACGGGCTCAGCAAAACAACGCCAACTGGTCGGGAGCACTCGCGAGACACTCTACCCGTCGCGATGTCGATGGTCAGCACTGCGATCACGAAGGCGTTGCTCGCCGTCGTCGTTGCTGAAGGACGGCCTTCGTGCCCTCATCCCGACACTCGCGTTAGTTAGTACTCCAGCCGCAACCAAACAAGACACGCGTGGCAATCTAGTGCACTAGCACCAGCTGTTGTTGCCTTTGTTTCTACCTCTCTACCCTGTACCTCCATCTATCCGATTTGAATAGTGATAGAACGTGCCGGCACATTTTTTCGAACAACCCACAAGAAACCTGGGCTTGAACCGTAGATATTACTTCTAAGAATGAACATGGTGTCAGGATTTGAGCTCAGCCGCGGGCACTACACTATATAAGTAGCATACCTACTTGGTACCTTAGAAATGTAGGCTGTGGCCAATCTTTGAGCCTTGCTTGTAACAAGAGATCAGTTTATTGGGGCCGGCGCTGTTGTATCCCTGTGACTGTTCTGTATAAGCCTGGGGCTTTCCTTCGTTGTTATGGACGAATAGAGATCCTACAGTAAGAATCATAGGTATGTCGTAAAGTTGCGTCGCGTGAAAGGAGCTGGAGATCCTTCGTGGTGTTGCTGTTGCTGCTGCTGTTGTGTGTTGTTGTCCTTGCATTCGAAACCGTACTACGTTCGTACCGGTTCAGCTGACGACAGAATCAACTACCCGAAAGAGAACCACACACTTTCGAACACACCAAACGTAATAGCGAAGGGCTTCTTCCCGAGCGCCATAGAAGTTAGGTTCCTCTCGATAAGTTTGTACCGTTGCACCTGAGAGCATCAATTCGTGGTGACGTGCATGTTTTCCCTTCAGCGCTTGATTTTTGTTGGCACTACACATCGTTCGGGAACTACGGGCAATGCGGATTGGCTGTTGCCGGGCCTACGCGATTACCTACGTGATCATCAGTCTCAACACGGCCCACGACGTCAAGAACGACATACTTTGTGTTCGAGACCACACCGAGCGTTGCACACACGGGAAACCCGCGTGGCGCAACTCGGACGGGTGGATACCTGGAAGCCCCGAGACTCGGCCCACACGCAGCATGAGGTGCAAGCCTCACGACGCGATAAACACCAATTTCCACAAAATGTCCACGAAATTACAGTTTCGTGTGCTAGCATTCTTGTAAACCTCACGCTGACATCTGGGGTGGGGGTAGACACATCGTGACGTGGCTGTTCAAACGCCGATCCCCTCCGTCCACAAGCCCTTCCAATTCTCTTTTTCGACCGTTTCACCAATGACATTACCGGGATCTTTAGACACATAAAGGATGCGGCCTGCGCCCACCGGCGATAGCTTTGGTTTCAACAAAGACGGGAACGTTCACCTATACGTTCCCAGACAGATTTGTACATTCCGTCCCGTGTTGGGTCCTAGTGACCTGCATCTCGAGGTCTTGGAACACTCACAACGCCTGCCAAGCGCAAAGCATTCCCCCTGAATGATACGATTAGCCGTGCCACTGGAACCAATCACCGGCAAGAGAGAGAGGTCGGCGGCCGCTTCGAAAAGACGCCGCAAACACACACTGGTGGCCGCCGGAGCCCCCAACACCGTTAGCCCCCGCCTCGCGGCGCTCGCAAAACTCTCGCCAAACCGCCACGGACGGCGCCGCCAATGGCGCTCAGCCGTCCTCTTCTACCGCCGCCGCTTGAATCCACCTCCCGCAACGCCTGCTCGAAATTTTCCGCGGTTATTTCCACGGCCCGCTCGCCGTTAGCTTCGCCATTGCCATCTAGTCTCCCCCGCCAATCAGCGATTGCGAAGCTGGTGGCCGAACGGACGAGGCCCGCGAGGTCCGCGCCGCTGAAGCCGCCGGTTTTCTTGCCGAGGGCGGCGTCGGTGACCTCGGGGGAGACGAGGCCGGCTTCCCTGGCTTTTCTCAGGTGAATCGCGAGGATCTGCTCCCTCCCGGCAGCGTCTGGCAGCGGGATGGGCATGCACACCTGCGATGTAAACATGTCAAAAGAGCGAGAGAGAGGGCAAAGTTGAAGGGAGGGGAAACAAATAATTTATATTTTTTTTGGGGGGGGGAGGGAGGGAAACGAATGTTTGAGGTTCTCGGTCCAGATCGTTTGTTCCAATACCAATCACAGGACAAAACGCCGCAACACTATTGAGGGCACCCCCCCCTTACCCCCAAAATGTGCTGCCGGCTTTGAAACCCAAATGGTTTGATTGCGCCCCCTGGGTAGTCGTTTGTTCGTCGTTCGTTCAAAGGGGCGTGCCTTCTCACGAAAAAAAAGCGTGCGTCACACCCCCGGGGTGTCCGCAGAGATGATTGCGGTAGTTGTCCATGAAAATTCACGTGGAAAGGGGAGGAGAGACGAAAACCAGAGAGTCGAACCAACCCCAACAGCATCTGGTTCCAAATGAACGGCGCATCTGACAGGGATTTCTTGTGGTCAACAAAGGAACCTATTGGTAGCGAAGACAAGAGGAACGGTTTCCATCCTTGATTGGCTGGAAAAGCACATCCGCAGACGTTGTGGGTTCACCTCCATTCTCCCCGGCCGCAGCAACGCTTCGTCCAGGAGCTCCTTCCGATTGGTCATGCCCACCACCAGAACGTTTTGGAGGTTGACAAGGCCGTCCATCTTGCTCAAAATCTGAAGCATCACCGAGAAGATAATACATGAAAATATACTGAAACGCAAAAAAAACAACAACAGAGGACCTTCATGACCTCCGTCCGCATTATGAGGTTTGCACCTCTGGGATCTGCGTAGGTACACGAAAGCGGTTTCAAAATCTGTAGCGGATTCCACTATTCCACGTACACCTCCTCCTTGCCTCCGTACCACAATGGTCTAGAGCATCTCATCTTCTCCTCAGCATCCGATGAAAAAAAAACAGGTTTCTTCTCGCAAACCTACGTGAAAGGAGGCTGCAACTCAGGACACACAAAAGCCGTCACGAACCCACTTTAACCCCCCCCCCCCTCCTCGATTTTCCTTGCCTGGTTGACGACGCTGTCTCGCACACCCGACGTGTCTCCCGAGAGAGAACCCCTGCTACGACAGAGAGCGTCGATCTCGTCGAAGCAAATCAGGTTTAGCGGTAGACCAGCTGGGTCCTCTCCCGTCTGAACGCACCTGACGGGCATATACAGCAGCATCAACGACGCACAAGAGACTCTCTCCATGGTTCCAAAAACGAACGCATATCGTTCTGCGGGCTCAGACGAATGCCTGCCCAAGACCAACGCCGTTTTCGCTACGATGACCTCGGTTGGCTGCTACGACGAGCTCTGTGGTGCCGAAAGCGACACTACCGGAGGCAACACGCATGTTATCTGCTGCTGCGCAATGCTGGAGAAACACTCAGGGATACACCCCCCGACACAAAAAAAACATCACTCTCCCGTCCTTGAGCGGACCATATTCACTCCCAGCTAAGTACCGCGCCACAGCCGACCAAAAACCAGCCAAACCTCACCGTTCGTGGTCCAGCTCCGCGTCGAGGAAGAGAAGCCGCACCTTGCGCTCGGCCTCTCCGACCCACTTGTCCAAGATCTCCGGCCCGCTCACGAGCTTCGGAGGCCTCGCCCCCAGGCGTCGGCTCAGTTCCCTGGCCAGCAGTGTCTTTCCGCAGCCCGGTGGGCCGTGAAGGAGGAGGCCTCGGACATGACCGACCCCTAAAGCTTGTCGCAGCTGGATAAGCGTTGGGCGGGGGCGCGGGCAAACGTGGGAGACGGTGCGTCGAATGCGACTACAGAGAGAAAACCGAGGAAATTTTCGTTCATCCTTCGGCCGGTTGGCCGCGTTTCTCAACACAACAACACCGCGAGGTCGCGACAAAGAGAGAGTGAGACTTAGAGTTACAGAGAGAGTTAGAGAGAGAGAGAGTCAACGACGTTTGGCACCACTGCCCCAACAACAGGAAACTTCTTTGACGTTCTCGCACAGAACATCCGTCGGCTCAAGCATGAACCCCCTCTCGCCTGCCTCTCGCCATACCGTACCGTACCGTGACCTACCTCGGTGGGTATCGACCTCGTAGACAGCACCCTCCGCACGATGTCCTCCAGCTGCCCGTCCAACCCGCCGACGTCGCACGCCAGGCCGTCCGCAGTCAACAGGTCCTCCACCCCCCCCCCAACCACCTCACCCGCCGCCCGCCCTTGCTCCACGGCTCCCCCGTCGCTGCGTACGAGCGTCAGCCCCCTCCCCCCGTCCTCCTCGCCCTCCTCCTCTTCGTACACATCTCCATCTCGAAACAGCAGCGCCGGCGGGCACGGACACGCATCCATGGCCACGATCGGGAGGATGCCGTTCTTGGCGGGGCCGCTCTCCCCGCCGCCGTCCCCTTCCACCCCCGCCGCCTCCGCCCGCCCGATGCCTTCGGCCTCCGCCCGGAGCTCGGCGGAGCCGGAGCTGCTGGTGCCCGGAGCTGCGTAGCTCCCGGAGTACCCCGATCCCCTCGACCAGTCGTACATGACCACTTCGAGTATGATCGCCGGCTGGAAGCTCTCGTTGATAAGTCGTCGGGCTGGGAGACAAGGGAGAAAAACATGGAGTGGCGGGCGGGATGAGAGTGCGCGAGGGGGGGATGGCCGGGGGGACCGCGCTACCCGGACGGACGCGTGGCCTTGCTGTTTGTTACTCGCGCCATGAAGTGCTGCACGCGGCTATTACAGCCGACACGGGGAATTATCAGTGGATTTTCTGGTTGGAAATGGTGCTGAGGCAATGAAAGGCAACGAAACGATAAGCAGAAAGGCGCTTCAAGAGCGCGTGCACAGAGGGGGGGGATGCCGGATGCCCGATTGCTCTTCGATCTCGACGTACTTCAGTTGCAAAGCACAGGGGGCGTTTTGGGGGTGCGCACTGCTGTTGATCTTCGTCGACGGGAAAAACAGTGCAGTCTTACCTCCACCCCCGAAGCTCGACCAAACAGGGGTCTCCAAAGAGTGCGTAGACCTCCCGATCACCCGCTTGCTGTTGGACTTCACCTACTCGAGAGTTCGGGCGACAATCGAGGCCAAAGACGAGGACCAACAGCAGCTGGGGGTGTCATGGGACGAAGGGGTAGGTGTCAGGCTCCTGCACAAGACTCAAAACCAGACAACTGATAACCGCGATGACAGAGGCAGGGACAGGCACCCGCACCCACCTGCTCCACCTCGCCCGCCAGCACCCGCGAAAGCATGTGGCACCCGTACATCGGCCTGTGCGACGGAGGGTTGCCGTTCCCCGCCGGAAGCACGGTCAGGTACACGCCGACGCGCCCGTCCTCCGGGGTGGCGACCGCCACCCTCACCGGGCGAGGGGACAATGTTAGCCACGACCAGGCCAGCGCCGAGCCGTCGGAGTGCCGTGAGCGTTGACGGGCGCGGGAGAGGACAGCCCTCACACCCTTTTTGTGCGAAGGGTGCGTGGTCGGGATTGGGGGGGGCAGGGGAGGGAAGCAAACGGTGAGAATGAGTTGGAAAACGAAAAACAGGCGTGACTGGATGCTCCTTGGTATACAGAATACAGAACCACGTACAAGAAATACACACACGCCCTACGAGTGTGATGTTTCCTTTGGCCAGCCTTGTTCCACAGTTGATCCAAACCAATATATGAAATAGATGCACGTAAGCAGTGGGTCACTTACTGTATAACACTACTGCGTCGCAACCTTGCCCTTTACCCCAAACTCGATCAGCTTTCCCGCTGCATACTGCCGCTGTTACCCATGCTGCTACCACCACTAACCTTACTGCTACTGGTGTTGGCGCTAACATTCCTGTATGACTGCCAACACAAAACACACAGCGGTGAGGACCTTGATGCTGTTGCCCACGAATCTACAGCAGTACACACACGTGCCCTCGTAGCTGTCCTTGTGTGCACAAGCTGTCCTCACCTCCAACAACTCCGGGGCTGTTTTAAATCCGGCCCATTCGCTGGAACCCGTGTGGGAGGACTCTGCGGCCGCATCGCTCTTCGTGGCTTCCGCACAACGCTCCAGAAGCTCGTCCAGCAAGGTCAACTCGCCCTCGCCGTCTGGAACACTCCGCCCTCCCGCTGTCGTCGTGCTGCTCGTGACTCCCTCCTCGGTCTTGTGCGCCTGGTGCTGATGTGTCTGTGCTACCCTGCATCTGTTACTCCCAACGCTACTCCTGTACCCTGGTACAGAAGTTTCTTGCCGCCGCCGCTGCTGCTGGTGTTCCTTGTGGTGTTGCCGCTGAAGGCCCATGCGCAGTGACGTCGTTGACGTCGTTCGTGAAGTCAACAGTCCCGTGCGGAATGACGTATTTGTAGTGCTCTTGCCGCTCGTCGTCACGAACGCGGCGGCGTATCCCAAGCAGTGCGGAAGCACCGAGGCTGCAGCAGCCACGGAAACGAAGCTAGGTGCCATGCACGCTCCTTGGTTAGTTGCGCCCTCTCGGGCTAGCTCTGTGTTGGCCGAGCCTTGCCGAGCCTAGGCTTCGCGGCTGGGTTCAAAATGAAAAATCACCCCCCCTACTCGTCTTGTCAGGTATCCCCCCATGCAAGCGACCTTGAGCGACCCAAAAAAGCCACATCACCATCTGTCATATTCTCCGCACACACCCCGCCGGGCGGGCGAAGTGCACAGCATGGTACGCTTGGTGGAGGGCCAGATCGTCGCGGAGGACGAAGATGGCGCGGGTGGATGGCTCCGGGGGCTGCTCCGGTGCAGGACGATCAATTTCCTGGGCTTCCGCGTTCCCCTGTATTGGAGTTGCGTAATCGTCGTCTTCGCAGGGCTGAAGTTTGGCATCTTCGGACTTCTCTTCGTTGCGGCAGCTGCGGGTAAGCCAGGGTGGGGTACGCTACATGTTATGCACAGGGGATTGAGAGAACTTCAGTTCCCTGGTGGGCGTCGAACATACGGCAGTATTGGTTCTCTATCATGTAGCGAGCAGCCGAGGGGCAGCAGCGGAGCGATGTCGCTACTCTCCCCGCCCCCCCCCCTTTGCTTGCGTTCAAGCCCACTTCAACACAGCATCAAACACAACAGATGCCATCTGTTCTGACGGCATGCCACACGATGCGAGACCTTCCTCTGGAAGTACGAAGGGTAGCCGTCCAAATAGCACCTTTGAGCGGACGGTCTTGTTATCATGGCCAGAGAATAGGTCCTGTACTAACAAGTGCCTCGGTTGTTCCGTACTCTGGAGTGTTGAGAACCCCTTTTCTTGCGTATTTTATGTGCGACTCGAACACCTACAAGTGCACTGCCGTCAAGCATGCTGTTGTGCTGTGAAGTCTGAGGGCCTCTGGTGGCGAGCTAGGTGCCACCTTACAGCCCTCGGGTTTACCGTGAGGCACAAAATATGAAACGCTCGTTGCGTTTGCACCAAGATGTTGCGGCATGGCGACGCCGTGCTCGGCAAGAAATGATGTACAACACACAGCGTGGCACCCCGTCTCCCGTCGTCTAAACCTTCACTTGCTGAGCCCCGAAAACGCTAAACTTCGGCACGCCCATCCATGCCTTACCCCCACGCCTGGTAATATGCTCGCGGGTCGCCAAAGGAAACAAGCGCAGTGTCTGCCGCGACCTTGCCGATGTGTCAGCGTCCATCGCCCCTGCCCTTCATCGGAACTCCGCGCGATACGCTGGGCCCATGCCCTCGTTCCGAGAACATTGTTCGTGACTCGAACTCCCCGCCTTTGAAGCCGACATGCGCCGAAGAGGCTGTAAGGGCAACCATAGAATTGAGGGATGGACCATGGCGAAGAGAATAGAGTGGAAAGAACACGAAACAGCGGTAACCCAGACGATGACATAAAACCGCACGCCGGACTAACTATTTTTGACGATGTTGGCCTCTCTGTTGCGAAATTGGACCAGGCGCAAGCCAGTACGCCTGCAACGATGGAGGTTCGGGCGGCGGCGGAAGCGGTGGCCGACGTCGACCGTTTGCACGAGGTGAACCTGTCCCACCACACCCTGCAGTAGTGGTGGACGCTCATGCTTGCCGTGTGCACGAGTTTGCATTATGTAGATACTTGGTGTCAAACATTTGCGTCTCTATTTTAGTGTCTAGAAGATGTTTGATCCATCGGCGGTCATGACCCGAAACTCGCAGCTATCCTACGTAGCTTCACATGCACCGTTTCTGCCGGTCCGACGTGTGCCGCTCGCTCGTTGTCGAGAGGGCCAAAGGTTTAAAATGGGTTAATGCGTTATGTTATGTTCATTTCCTTTGGCACAGGTATGTGTTGCGGCGTTTTGGTGCTGATGTCCACCGGAGGATCTTGGTTTTTGTTAGTGGGCAGAGGTTCGGGTGATCTCCCGATCCGTCGCACTCTCCCTAGGTACACTCGCCTTTCTTCAACCCCACATCTCACAAAACGCTGTCCGAGGAAAGTCCTAGCCAACAACCACGGCCAGCGTCCCCTTGATGTTGCTCACGATGTGCCGGCATCTGGTGTGGTGTGTGTCTTGTATGGTTGTCCGTCCCTATCTCGTCCCCGTCCCGCGTCGGTCTTACCACCGTCCACCGCGCCGGCGCGCCTGCCGTCGCGCGACAACCTTTAACGATTTGCTCGCGTGTGCACGCGTCATCACATTGGCAGGGTCCAACGTCAGAGGTATAAGCGACCTTCCGAAGCCTCCCCCGTCCAGCTGACGAGGGCCGGGCGCGTGCTAGAACAAGCTCTCTTCGTGTATTTATCTACACGAGAGCTTCTAGCACGCGTCCTAGTCGAAGCGAAACTCCTGCAGTAAAACGATGTTCGGAGTATTGCGCCATGTAGAGAGATGCTCTGGTGACGTTTGGGGGTAAATCCGGGCGTGGGTTAGGGAACGTGGAGGCGGGCGAGCAAACTCGACGTTGTACATAGCTTGGGATGCAAAGAGTGACTTCGTTGATGCGTTGCGCTCTTGGGAGTTGTGGCTACACAACTCTCATCCTTGGTGCCAGAGGGAGTCATCAGCTTGGATACGCGGGCACGGGATACTGGAACCGCATTGGTAGTGTAGCCCTGCTGGTTTGCAATTGTCAGTTATTGGTGTGGAGCCATCGTTTCTTCGTCCACACCTACCCCCCCGTTGCCCGGCGCCGTCGTTTTGGCTCCACTACGGGCGGAGCATCATTGTTGTAAGTAGAAATATACCGCGAGCACGGCGGGATTCGCGAATGACGCTTGCCACTGATAAAAGTTCCTTGGGAAACGGGTGGCAGGCTGACATGCGAGTTCTCTATGCTAATGAGGCCTTTGTGGCGAAGAAAGCCTTGCACTGCGGTAACTTTAGGTTTTGTATTATGTAACCTCCGGTGCCGATGATACCTGTTGTGTGTTTCACTGTGTGATTTCGTTGGGTCCGGTTGATTTCTTACCTATTTTTCCCTACGTCCTATGCGAATTTTGTCCAGCGCGCTTTGCGTTGTTTTTTGACGGTTGCTGGGGTTGTTCATCGTTCGTTGAACAGTCGGCCCGCTTTGTGGTGGCAGCGCTGGAGGCATTGTAGGGTGGCGTGAGGGCTACGCTTTCAGCGTGAGCTATGTTGGCAGTGTGCGCTGATGCGTGGGCATATAGGCTCTGCTCCTACCGCCGGTTGGGTCATCGGCGGTGGCTCTGCTGATGATTTCGTCAGTTCATGCTCCCGGAGTACTTGAATATTTTGGTATGCGAGCACATCCTATTTACCGAGGCAAGCGCCTCATGCCATCCGACACCATAGCCTGAGCGCTCTTGCGAATGCCCACCACGACTGCTTGCCAAGAGTCTCGATGGAAGATAGACGTACCAACATTTTACTGTTGGCGGTTGCTGGGACACGGAAAATGAGCTGTCTGAGGTTGCATGTGCCATCGACCCAATCCCTTGAACCATATCAATGTGTTGTTGAGGGAGATAACTCGAACAATCGTGTTTGCCTTGTAGTCACCCTACGGGAGAATTGAATGCAGAGTAGGTGCTGGACTCCCACATGATGTACGGCACGCCGTTTTGTGTTCCGGCCCTCAGGGCAAGAAATGCACCACAAAAGACCTTAAAACATTCCCGTCATTTCATGTATGGCTGGACATGAGCTGGACATCACCAGCCGGCTAAAGGTCTGACTCCCGCCGACAAGCTCAGGTTGGTCGCCTATGACTCTGATGCTTCTGCTGAGGTCTTCCACGCCACAACCGATGGCGTTTTGGCGTGCTTGCTTCGATTTGGCACCGCTGGCGACGTTCTGGGCTGTGTTGAAGACGATGTTGGCAAGAAACACCTTAGCTCAAGGTAAACACCGCGTCAGTTGGACCAGTACCAGGTACTGAGCGGAGACCGGTACGGTTTTTTAACGTGAAGACAACAACAACAAACACAACAACAATCATTGTGAACAGGGCCGATGATGAGGACTTGGTGCAACGCGCACTGAACCCCTATTGGTACTGCACCCACTCGTGTCTGACGTCTCAATTCGGCTCATGAAGCAAGTCTGCCGCTGGATCATTTCCCACGCGGGGTTTCACGATTGTCTACGAAATTAGCTTCAACATCGTCGGCATCACCAACAGGGAGTTTGTAACAAAAAGACGCCCGATGTTAAGTTCATCATCTATCGTAGCCCGGGACAAACAAAGGCGGAATATCTTTCTCGACATGCGGAGTCTGCTGGGAAGTAGGATGGACAAGGCGGCCTCATACGAAGCCCTGTCACGTGCGACATCTCCTCTTTCCGGTGATGTTGGCCGACCTCAACAAACCACCCAACAAAGACGTCCTGTCACTTCCTCGACTACCTCAACCGCCTGGACGGCGATACACTTGCAACATCTGGCACGGTTCGCGAAAACGTCGGTCTCCCTTGCTGCCGTCGCCGATTGCGGACCACCGGTGCCAAGGGCACAACAGACAAAGGGAGGCAATCGCCATGGTCATGGCGCGACTCGGAGCACCCTACCTACACCTCCGAACAGCAACAAAAAATGCATCGCTAACTCTTTTCTCGCCTTCTCCATGTTCATGGCGCAACGCGGAGTATCCATATCTACATCTCCGAACGGCGACAATAGCTGTTTCTTCAATTCTTCTTTGACCTTGGTTCTGGCAGCGTGGGATGTTAAACACACCCCAGACACAACCAAGTTGACACACCAAGTTGTTTCCCGCTGCCGCAAACCCTTCGTCAACTGCCTCCAACCCTTCGCATCCCTGCTCAACGGCTGCGCCATGCCTCAACACATCTTGTCGATTTCTATCGGTTTCGCAGCGTTTCGCTCGTCTATCGGTTTGATAGAGTTTCGCATCTGCATCACCACCATGATTAAAACACTGTAGTTTCCTCTCCACAATACCTATTTGTTTTAGACTGTTTTCAACTCACGGCACCACCGCCTACTTTTTGCTCCTCTCTACCTTCAGCTTGAGAATCGGCATGAGCGTCACGGCATCCTGACGAGTTCCGGACTGCCTGGCCTTGGTTCAACAATGGTGGCGGTCGCCAGCGTCTTCGAGGCAGGCGCGTAACGTTGCCCTCAATACGGCTGGCTCCTCCGCCGTCTGGCCTAACAACATCACACTTCCTCTGCTCTATCTGTGAGACGGAGTGTGATTGCGTTACCGCGTGCGGTTCCCTTCGGAATTCTAGCGGAAATCGTCAACAAACCGAGTGCTGGTCTTCTCTTCTCCTGTACGGAAATCCAGATGCTCGGGACGCCCCAACCGGTTGAAATTCGACCCCAGCATTCCAACTGGACACCCGGTTCCGTGTGGCACACGCACCTCGCCAGATAGATCTCAGGGCACAGCATCGAAACGCAGTGACAATCAGAAGGAAAATTCACTCGCGTTCCACAGATGGACCTCCAAGCCTCGCTTCTTCTCGTGCCACGTTATCATCTCATACCAGTATTGAAGGAACTGTACGGGAGACAACAGACGCGAAAGCAAGCAGATGCAGGGAGATCATACCCCCCGTGAGAAACACAGCAATGTCGGCAAGACGCCCCTGAAACTTGTGGTACTGGGTATGGTGCAAGTGTTTGGCGTTGGGTCGGGGGGGGGGTCGAATCTTGCCCAGAACTAGGCCTTCCCGCACTCCGTGAGCGCCTCGTTCATCTACATTGTATTCAACTTGACCATGCCCCAAGCATCTACATCTGTGGGCGTTCCACTCCACGATAGAGTGGCTTGGCGTGCAAGGTTAGGGCGTGATCGACATGGCCTCAACCAAGCGTGAAGAGTGTAAACACATACAAACACACCTGGTAAGGAGCGTACTTCTCGTACTCCTTCTTTACCCTTGGCGCCACCTCCTTCACATTCTTGGTCGTTACACCGTGATAGTCCTTGAAGTGCCGGACCTACCGATCGAAAAGGTGTAGGATGGCACGGCGGTGGTGCTATGAACGGATTGGCGGCAGGACAAGAGCTAGGACAGGCGTAGCAAAAGGGATGCAGTGAAGTGCAGAACCAAACTCATGAAAATTCACTCGCCTTGCGCGTAGACCTCAAAATATTCGGGATGGGATTCTATGAACCTATGCGAGAATTGTTCTTGACTCAGGCATGCGTTGCGGTCGTGCTTGGTTGGAAGCGGTGTCTCGTTGTGAAATATTCTCCTCCAAAAACTCATCCGCAGGTAAAGAACGGTTGGACTGAAGACGTGGGTGTGCAGCACGATGTCCCCGCGACCCTTTCATCCATGTGCTATTGATACATCCGTATTCGCAACATGGAGCAAGGGCAACCCAAACCTTGCACATCTACACAAAACAGTTAGGTTTCCGTGTAGCTGCATGCACCTGGGACGTTCTTTTTCCACGTTCAGGTTGATTGGAAAATATATTCCACGGTCAGTGAAGATAGTCGGCCCAACAACAAAAAAAACGGGTCAGAGCTTGTGTTTCACGCACGTTGGATATCTTTGACTCACGGTTTCACTATCCATCGGGATATCCTCGTAGAAGCCCAGCAACATCGCCACGTTCCCCGCCGCGTAGTCCCCAAAGCCGTACAGGGCCTTGACAAACTTCAGCACTTCTTCCCTGTGGCGGCGCATATGGAGCGTTCAAGTTGCACGACTCGTGAAAAACAGACATCTGGTACGAGACTGGAGCAAAGCTGCTGGGCATGACCTTGTATGAATATCACCTTGAAGGCTGTCTATTTCGGTGAAAACACCTTCGGGCATCATCCCCAATCGCAAAGCAGCTAGCCACAGAGGAACTCTCAATAGACCAATGTTGGTATTGAGCATGCACAAGCCAATGTCCTTACGGCCTCTCGCTCGAAACAGGATTTTAGTATTCCTTGACGCCAGTGTAACAAGATCGCCACGTACCCAAAAAACCTCGGTTGCGCATATAAATGAAAGCACTACCACCGTACCTCGTCCGTTCGGGTGCCTCCAGCCAGGCGGGGTCAACGGATCCGTCCCGGAAGCTCTCTGCCAGCCTCAGGATGCGGCCGGCGCGGTAGCCCACTTTGGCTTTCTCCTTGAGGTCTTCCTCCTGCACGTTTTCCAGGTCCTGGGGAAAAACAACAACAGGACGGAGGAAAGGGCTCACCGCTCAGAAGCAGCCGCAGCACGGGCTGTGAAGCAATGGTAAAGTAGCGGCGGTAGCAGCTAGTCAGGCAGCAGCGGGACACAAAATCATGATAAGCCGGAATGGGCGCAAATCTGAAGCAGCAGCAAAAGCACCAGCAGCACCAGCAACCATCACAGTTTGCCAGGAAGATCAAGGCAACACTCGGAGGAAGGCAGCTTCAACCGAACAATGCGAACCCCGTGTGGAAAACCACGTTCTTCCATTAGACGAACTTGGTGCTAGCGTACCTCAGGAGTAGGGAAAGCCCCGGATCGCCCAAACTCCTCGCACAGCAACCTGCAGAGAGAAGTGCGCGCAAGTAGTTATGCGCCGGAATAACACGAAAGCCATACGGGGCTTTTAATGACCCGGCCACAAGGGGTAGTATCAACTCATGGTTGATATACATAGCTAGCATGTGGAATGGGTTAGCACACTTACGTGATCTAATGAACAACCAGACCTTCCGCCTGATGCCGCTGATCATACTTCTAGAGCTTGCTAGAAAGATCTTTTGGGAAGGCAGAAGTTGGGAAGGCAGGCAGGTAGGCAGGCAGGCAGGCGAGCACGTAGTTGCACGACAGGATCGCAAGAAAGGTCGACTTACTTGTTCATGCGAATGGTTCCCCCGAACTTCATGTTGCATCCCGTGATGCTCTTGACCTGTTCGGCGAAGCAGCGCAAAAATAACGAACCGAACACGAAACCCAACATGGTGAGGGAAAACACTCTGAAGACTCCACGTTTTCAGCATAACTGGCTGCAGGGAAGCACCTGTTGAGCAACGGTGAAGAAAAACGAGTACCAATGGACAAGCCGACATTTAAGCCCACCCAAGAAATCAGGACCAGCCAGCACAAACAACAAGGGTGGTCGCAAGGGATAAAAAAGACGGGTAAATGCGCTTGCCGCTGGCCCTCACCATGTCCTCGAAGACTGTAGGCGAGCTGCGTCGTGGCGTAGTCAGTTTTGGTCAGTTCCGATGATTGACGGTGCCGCCATCGTCCGGGGAAAGGTTTCGCACACGCCGTGGTGTGCGGAGTTGGTGTTGCGAGACGGAAAGAAAGGATGTTTGGCGGCGTTGACCAAAGCGCAGATGAAGAGGAGGAAGTTCACGGCGTGGGTAGCAGAGTATGCCCCACAAGGCGAACAAATGAAACAAAAGGGTTGTTAAGTCCCACGGATAGATTTTTTTTGGCATGGTCATCTAGGTGCACGCCGTAGTCGAATGCCACTGCCCCGTACACGAAAAGAGCAAAGTACCCGTCATGCAGGCCATCGAAGGGTTCGGCCCCAGCAACAACAATAATGCATCTCTCCCGGCTGCTCAATCACACCCGACGGCAGTGTGTAGGGCTGTCTCACTTATCTGGAATCTTGCGCTGACCTGTCCTTCTCTCGCATACCACGCAAGAGTACACTATCGCCTTGCCGAAACGCCGCGCAAGAACCAAAACAGTAACAGAGGAATTGGCAGTCTGATAAATCACACAAGACTACACCAGAGACTCTCCCCCTCAATATCCCGCGAGACCTTTCTAACGCCGCTCTCCTTTGTCCCATATACACGTATCGAGACACAACACGGTGTTTTCTTGGCGTGCAGAGGCCGCGTGCGCTAACCGTTTATGACACAACGTGGTCAATGAGGTCTATTCTGTACATGCATTTAGAAATTCTTGACGCACTTTTAATTTGCTCGTTGTTCTCGCACACGCACCGGAAAAGCCGGCCGTAGCCTCGCTTCTTCGCCTCAGGGTGAAGACGGAACCACGGTGCCAGGTCGATGGTAGTCTGAAACATCCTCTGTGTGAGAGCCGGTGATAGGAGAGCGGCGGAGCAAGAGATGTGTACACACAGTGAGTCCCCCGCGGGTGGGTGCTGCTTCGCGCGCGGAATCACAACCGATACGCCCGAGAGGCAGTCAGCGGGGCTGCTCAAGGAACAACAACGGTAGAGGGCGGTTTGCTCCAAAAAACGAACATATGCAAGCAAGCAGGGCATACGGCTGGCTCGTGGTCGATTGCAGAGGAAAAGACGACCGAAATTGGTCTGGAAACATTGTGCACCAGGTCATACGCTCTCTCGGGTTGCCTCTCCCTGCCTGCCGGCATGCTTGCCTCCCTGTCTGTCTGTACCTCTCTACCCCCCTCTCTCCTGGCTTCCTCCCCTCCGATCCATACCCACCTGCCACTCGCGTTTGCACACCCAGTGCAAAACCCAAAGACTGACAACGTTGAAAAAAACAGTAACGAGAAGTAGCTGTACGCGACCACCACTACTTGGACTACCACCATAGCCATCCCGACCACCCCCACCCACCCAACCAATGCCAACACTGTCGCCGCACCACCCCGACTACTCTCCAACCCTCACTCACCACAACTTGCGCACGAATATCCTCTTGATCGGACTCTGTCAACGCCTCCGCAGAAACCACGTCCACCCTTAGTGCCATGGCCTGTTGGTCTCCTCCCGAACCTTGCTTGGGATTCGACACTTGCCCGCATGCCGGGACAAGAGATATGGTACATCTTGCCGTGTTTACCAAGCGCTCGCCGAACCTGCGGAGCGTGCGTGTGCAAAAGAACAAAAAGGAATTATCCGAGTGTAAACAACAGCAGCCGACAACATTTTATAAGTTTTGCGTATAGTGTAGTTTCCCTGGCCAACCCCGCCTGGGGCAAGGGGTAACCCGTTCAAGTTACGGGCGAAACCGCGGAGGATTCCAACCTAGAGTTGCACCACCACGGATGGATACGGAGACTTCGCCATTACGCCTGAGCAGCGTCTCAAAAGCCCACGCGCAAGAAAAGAACCGCGAACAAGGTTTCTCCCTCTTACACAGTCGATTCCTGCGCGTGATTCAGTACACAGGGAGGATTTGGGTTGTTGCCTTTCCTACACCACGCAGATTCGTTCGTTCTATGCCTTGTCTTACCTGAGCGGGCGGTTGAACGTGCCCGAATCACTGAGTCCCGGCCCGCTCTCGCACCGTTGCCAGAGGTTGGGTGGGACGACGAAGTACCCGTAGCTATTGTAACGCCGCAACCGGAGTGCGATTCATCGACAGTGGAAACGAGAGACCGACCAGGGACGAAGCGGGAGGAACAGATAGAGGAGGGAGTCGAGACTGCGCAACGTCAAGCGAACGCATCCGCATGGTTGCTGTGGATCCAACTATTTATTGTAGTAACACTTGTGAGAACGGGAATAGAGACTAGACTCCTGTGGCGGTAAATTAGCGTGTGCCTCTTTCGTCCGCAAGTCATGCGATCCACTTCCATTAGAAATCACGACGAGCCGACGCGCTCGACCTAATGCTACTCACGGAGGTCAGGCCACAGAGATCGACGTAGGCTTTTCTGTTTTGAGGCTTTCGAATTGATGTCGGTCAAAAGACCTCTGTGCTTGTGTGGACGGCCCTCTTTTCTCGGACTGTCTCGGCGCTTTCTCCCCGCTTCCCGCAGATTTTTCCCGCAATATTTATTTGCGGGTGACGAACTTCTCTGCACGTTTGCTGTTGTACTGCTGGTGCGACTGCTGTCTGCCAATACGTTGCTGTTTCCCACGTCGCATTCACCAGTGTGGCACGCTCGGGCCCCAATCACGGGTGATTCTCCAGGTAAGGAAGCAACTCTCATGTACTGCTGTACAGCTGTACACTGCTGGCGCGAGTATGGGATCGCAACTTTGTTGGTGAAACCCCGCGCATTCCTGTTCGTCTCTGCTCTCACCTGCACGCTGCCTGTGTGAAAGAGAATCCTTGGGGAACCTCAACCATTACCACAGAGGAGATGTCATGCTTCGCTCCTGCCTCTGTCTTTCTTGCTCCGGGAGCCGGATTCGCAGCAACGGCGGCCTTCCGGTTAATCTCGCTGCTGTTTGCTGTGGCGGCCATATCGATGCTTGGACCGCTGCTGCTATCTTTCCTCCTCCTTTTGCTTGCCGGGAAGGTCATTGGACTGGGCTTGGCAACCTTGCTTGACGCAGCCCGAGTGGCAACGCGGGGTACTCGTGCTGACATGTTGGCACAGTATATGGTTGCCGTGGTTGGCACGGCAGTGTATGGTAGGCCGGAGTCATGTGCAACTCAGTCGCAGAGGGCATATTGCAACATATTGCACATGGGGGTGCCGCGGTTGGGAGCCAGAAAAAAACTACATGTTATGTACATTATGCATTACAAGGCTTTATCGTTCCTTCTTCCCAACGCTGCCTCGGCAAGGCTTTTGCTTAGGCATGGCCCATAGCGTGGGGGGGGGCTTTCTAGCGAGCATGGCTAGACTCACCCTCAAGGGACCGATACCTTCTTGCTACGGCGCACCCGCCGCCAGGCGTGCGTAGTGGTAGAGTTGGGTCGACACTGGTGATGCGTCAGGTACAAAAAAAATAAATGCAGATGCGCGGGCCTCATGGCCGTCGGTGTAGACAGCAATCAATGTCCATCTCAGTTTTGTGCGCGGAGGCAGACGCCATCAGAAAGATGGACGGACACTATGTGCACGGCCCTCGGTTGCTAGAGGGAGCTGTACTGTCTCAGTAACCTGGCTTCGCCATCAAAGGGGAGGGGGGAACAACAGGTGGTGACGAGCTGAGTGGGCTGGTTGACCCTTCGGCGCGAGAATTTTCAGACCATCAAGAAGTGCAACGAGGGAGAAAGCGGGAACCGACTGGGAAGGACAGCAACGAGAGCGTGTACGGACGGAGCGGGTCGATTTTGGTCGTGCTAGGACTGGCCGCAGCGACACCGGAGCAGCGGCACCGGAGCACACGGACGACATCGAACCGTGACGCACGGACGAACATTTTGTGTTTTCAAATATTTTCCGTTTTTTTTCCTGAACATTGGTGTTGTGTGTGTGTAATGACGTTACTGATTTTGTAGAGAGACGCGGCAGAGATGGCGCGGATACCCCGGGTGCCTTTATTGTGTACCTGCATCGTGGAAGACCCCACCCTTCAATCAATGTGGAACGATTATTATAACTGCTGTGTCCCAACACAGATAGATGATCCGGGGGTAGATTCGGTGATTGTCAATTGCAATGAATGATGGCTTTGGTTGGGTGTCCTTTTTCACTAGCTGTATGTCCACGAACGCATTCTGACAGCACTTCAGACAGCAGTTGCGCGCCCCGAACTTATGCCATGCCTACCATGATGCTATTGTACTGGCAGTACTCCAGACAGCTGTGCGCTGTAGTTGACAAACATTCATTTTGGTGAAGGGTGGGACAGGGGGAATGATGCTGCTGTAGTCGAATGTAGTGTGTGGACGGGTAGTTCAGTTTTGGGCACGCAAACGTGCTGCAGGGATGTATATGTGTACCTCTTCGGGCTTGTGTACCCTTTTGTTGCTAGTTTTTGTGTTCTTTAGATCTTCTGATGGCTCTAGCATTTTTGTGACAACGGACCGCGTCTTTGCTAAAATTTGGGATTAGCAACTGACACGAGTTTAATGTGAAGACAACAACAACAACCAACCTTTGGGATGCGCGATTGTTGTTGTTGTTGTTGTTGTTGTTGTTGTTGGGT
>FN648970.1:490041-510161 GCA_000310025.1 Ectocarpus siliculosus
CAGCAGCACCACCAGCAATACAACCAACCCCCAGTAACCCCACCGGGAACCTGTACCAAGGAGCCCCAGCCCCAGCCCCACCCCCAGCCCCCCCAGCCCCACGAAAAACATTACCTTGGGGCCAGCACAAACTTGGGAGCGGAAGTTGGAGAAGTGGCTGGGGGGGAGGTTTTCCCACCTTTTTGATTCAAGTTGGCCACATTTGCCCTAACATAACCAAAATTTCCGTGGGGGGGGGGGGGGGGGGGGGGCGGGCTTAAGTGGCAGGCGGCGTGGTGGAAAGTGTTGAGCGAATCGCTAGCGCACCACCAGCACGCGACAACAAAAAAATAATGGACAGCGACAACCAACACCAACAACGACGACAGCGACAACCAACATCACCAACCAAAAACCAAAAACCAACAACCAACAACCAACACTAAACACCCAACTGACAAACCATGTACTAGTAACTACAACAGGGTAGAGGACACTAGCCTTGTAGGTGACGTGGGCGGACGAGATGAGCTCGAAGAGGTTCATGATCTCGAGGATCGTGGCCATGCCGGGGACGAAGATTAGCACCGCGGACCCCGGAGACGCCACCCCCCTCGCCACTTGCACCGCCATGTTCGTCTGGAGGCTCAACACCTGGGGGGAAGCAAAGAGAGATGGAGCGGTCAAACAGAGAGAGAGCAGCAGCAACAACAACAGCAGCAGCAACAACAACAACGACAACGACAACAACAACAGCCAGGTACAAATGGACCCGTGAGGACAAAGAAGAGCGCGAATTGGGGGGGTGCAGTGCACGCAGACCAATCAAGGCATTGACGAACTATTGACAAGCAAGGGATTACGATACGTAAAAGAGAAAAAACAATGCAAGTTCAAGCATTCGGTTGCAACTCCGAAAAGTGCCATAAAGAAGAAAAAAAGGGAGAAAGACGATGGACTAAGTCAAAACGCTTTCCACCGACCCAGCAAGAAATTGACAAACACACACAAAGTTTCAGGTACTGCAAAAACAGAACAAAACAAACAAAACACAGGAAAACAGCCTTCAGGCAAGGAAGTACATAATACGCACGAAAAATGTAAGTATGTAGGTACGAACCGATTGTTTATCGAGAACAAGCGAGGTACAATCTGAAGCACGACCGCAACCAATCAGACGATAACAACAACACGGGAGGGTTAAAGACAGCAGTAGGGGATACGCCTCTGCGCCCTACAACGATTGCTTATCACAAAACAAACCGACACAATCTGAAGCGCCCATGCCACAACAACACGGAATGTCAAGATAGCGGAAGGGATATGGTCCTGAGTACAACCTGAAGAACGATTGGGACCAATCAGGCAACAACGACACGGGAGAGTCAAAGACGGCAGAAGAGATGTTGCTGCTGTACCCTGTACCCTGTACCCTGTACCCTGTATGCATACCTTGGGTGTGACTCTGGCCGTCGCGTCGCTGGTGGCTAGCTCGATGCTCTCGCAGGCCTTCTTCAGCACACGGCGATAGGAGAGACGCTGGGCCAGCTCGTTCACGTACACTTGCCTGAGACGGGAGAATTTGGCGTTGTTGTTGTGGTTGTTGTTGTTGTAGTGGTGGTGGTGATTGTTGTTGTTGTAATGTTGTTTGGGGTAGGCGGGAGCAACCAGGGGACAGGGCATTTGTAGCCCCGCCCCCCTGTACCCATTTCACCAGGATGGCGGCGCTACCTACAATACCAAATAAATACCCACTTAGTACATACCATCGTCACAGAGAGTGCCCACACACACTTCCGGTGGCAAACGAAGCTAGCAGAAAAAAGGTCGAGTAAACTCTGGGGTAAAGGTGGACTCAAACAAGCCCAATATCCACTCACTGCTGCAACGACTGCATGCGACACATTGCTACGACTGGGGTATTGGTAGTCTTGCGGTGATCTCGTGGTTGTTTTCCGAACGCGTATTATAACAGAAGCACATAGTTAATTTTTCTTACCTGACGGGGAATCGCCTCGACCCGACGAAGAGAGGGGAGGACGTGAGACCGTAGTACTTGCTGAGGAGGTTGGCCGAGAGGGTGGCGCTCATGACGATGAGGCGGAGGGTGGGGTGGGTTTCGACCAGCCTCTTGGCGAACAGGCACAGGAGGTCGGTATCCACGGACCGCTCGTGCACCTGAGGGTTAGAGATACAGGGTTGGTTAGGGTTGATGCCGAACACGCCAAGCACGTGGTGGGTGGGCACGAAAGTAGCAAAAAAAAAAAAAACACACCCCACCACCGACCGTCGTGGAGAAAAAAGACCTTCCCGAAACAGAACCACCGGGGCCTGGGCACACAACCCGAAAAATACAACAAAAAAAAACTCGTTGCTATCAATCAAGCATGCACGAGGCGGATCAGATGCGCTGGTGTGCAACACCAGACACGACAACACAACCAACAAATATATACTGCGACACAGGCAAGCAATAACAACAACGAGGACAGCAGGTACGATGACACAGACAAACACAAGACACAAGCAACAACAACATCGAGGACGACGACGACGAATCCTCTCTTCGAAAAACACAAACACCAAAACACCAACAAATGGCTACAATACGCCAGCACAAAAAAAAAAAAAAAAAGGGCAGCACCAAGACGAACCTCGTCGATGATGAGGTGCGTGTGGGAGTCCAGCACACCCGGGTTGCTCGCCAGCAGCCGCGCCAGGTAGCCCGTCGTCGCGAACGTCACCTCCGCCTTGGGCGGCCCCTCCCGCACCCCGTGCCCGAGCCTCAGCCCGACGCTCCAGCCCCTCCCAGACCTCTCCGCCTCCTGCCTCACCCTTTGCACCAGCGCCCGCGTCGCTGCCCTCCTGGGCTGAGAAACGAACATCCTCGGCCGCTTGACCTGCGGCGCAGCAGCCGCGGTGCCGCCCGCGGAAGACTCCGCGCCACCGCCGCCGCCGCCGCCTTCCCCGCCCGCCTGCACACCCACCTCCTCGCCTCCGCCGCTGCCGGTTGTTCCACTCCCCCCCCGCCCCCCTCCAACCCCGGTGCCCCGCCCCCCCCCGGCTCCGGCCTGCACCCCCTCCCGAACAGCCTCCGCCACCGCGGCCGCCTCCTCCGCGATGAGGTCTAGCGCCTCCTCCACCAGCATGACAGGGATGCGCGTGCTCTTCCCGCTGCCGGTTTCCCCGTGTATGACGGTCACCCTGTTGTTCCGGACGTGCTCCAGGATCTCCTCCCGGTAGGCGTCGATCGGAAGGGGAACCGCGGCATCATCGACGGGCGGCGATGATAAGTCGTCCGGCTGCGTCGCCCCCCCCGCCGCGTCCGCGCCTCCTGTGTTGCCTCGGTCGGGACTGTTGTTGTTGTTGTTGTTGTTGCCTGCTGCCCCTTTGTCGCCAGGGGAACCAGCGGCAGCAGCAGCAGCAGCAGCAGCGATGGAGATGTCATCATCCCGTTCCTCCTCCTCCTCCTCCTCCGTTTTCTTCGCGGCCGCGGCCGAGTCCTCCTCCCGGTACTCGTTCAGCAACGCGTGGAAGGTGGGTCCGTGGAAGTGGTCGCGAGGCATGATGAACTCGGCCGAGCACGAAGAGGAAGTGGAAGACGAACGCCGCTTGCTACCGCCGCCGCCGCCGCCGCCGCCGCCACGCCTCCCTCCCCCCTCTCCCGCCCTTTTTTTCTTCGCGGTGGAAAACCCTCCCGCGGAGGAGCTCTTGCCCCCGCCCCCGGCTTCCGCCTTCTGCCTCTGCTTCCTTACAGAGGCCAAGCTCTTGCCGCCGTCAGCGGCGGCGGCGGCGGCCGCAGCGGCAGTCTCGTGGTTGTCCTGCGCTTCCCGCTCCCGGTACATCCGGAGGAGGTTTTTCTGGTACCGCATGGACAGGAGGACGTCCGGCCACTTCACCTGCGGAGGGGAGGTAAAAAAGACGAGAGATAGGCCCCACGGGTATGAAAAGGGAGGGAGGCAGGGAGAAAAAGCCAGGGAAAGAGGGACCAAGGCACAGAAAGAGAGGGAGGCAGAAAGAGCCACAAGAAAAAGCCATGGCTAGAGGAAACAAGACACAGAACGAGTGGATCTGGATCTGAGCGGGGGAGAGGACGACACACACACAGAGAGAGAGAGAGAGAGAGAGAGAGAGAGAGAGAGAGAGAGAGAGAGAGAATGCGAAGGGGGACGAGGGATAGCGGGAGAACTCGAGAGACGGGGCCGGGGCGTGCGTCTGAGCAATTGGTGCCGCACGGAGGGACGGGGGTTGTCAGGACTTGCAAATATCCTCGCTTCGCCTGGGGCATGCTTGCAGTCTCATGGCAACGCCGAGCAGCAGCAGCAGCAACAGCAGCAGCAACAGCAACAACACCGACACCACCAACACCACCAACAGCAATTCTCACCCGGACATCGGCTGCCAGCTCCTTCCTGTGCCCGCGCGCCACAGCCCACAGGGCCGTCCTCCTCGCCGCCGCCTCCACGCGCTCGAACTCCAGCCGCAGGTCCTCCTCCTCGTCGCTCACCCCCGGCGCTCGGTTCCAAACCTTGTCGCCGGTGACGACGTCACCCCCGCCGCTGTTATCACTTCCCGTCATCGTTCCTAAGCTGCCGCTGCCTTCGGCTGCCCCCCCTCGTACTACTACCGCCTCCTCCTGCTCCAGTGTCCGCCGTAGGGCCTCGAAGACGGCGTCCCCGTAGGGCCTCTTGAGCAGCTCCGCCTGAAGCTGATGGTACCCCCACCCAACAAAAAAGCGACGCTTGCAATCGTCATGTGTGGGAGATTCTGAGGTTGAGACGAAGCCCGTGCGGTCTCGTCCGAGACTCTCTCTGTCTCTCCCTCTTTCTCTCTCTCTCTCTCTCTCTCTCTCTCTCTCTCTCTCTCTCTCTCTCTCTCTCTCTCTCTCTCTCCCCTCTCTCTAAACAAAGCCTTGATAGGAGAGGACGCATTGTGGTGTATACAAGGTGTACAGTGTATCATAGCCAGTGGTTTTCCACATCAGGAGAGGCCAACCAGAATTCCAAACGGATCAGATGCCACACACACCAGCGCCACAATCATTCAAGATACAAACCTCATATTTTCCCCGTGGCTCGTCTGTGGAGCAACCCGATAGCTATTACCGTATATGACACAAGATAACACACCCCCTGGGCCGATTTTCAAAGCGCGATTACTCCACGACGAAGAGGATGCAAAAAAGAACCAATACGTTTTCGGAGAGCTCTCGACCAGACGGTGTCAACGCCGCCGTTTTCAGCGCTGCGACTCTTTCTGCTGTGCAGCTAATCGAGCTTCGAAAATCGGTCCAGGGGGTGTGTCATCTTGTGTCTAATACGGTTGTGCTGTCATATCGCTGTACGCCCAAAAAACGGCCCTTCCCTATCATACACGGGGGCACAGCAGACACAACGCACCCGTAGAACACAAAAACACGCACACAACACACGACGGTGACTGACAAAAAAGAGGAAAATCCAGGACCGTGCATAACTCCGAATCTGGAAGGAGGTATACGGGGACACCAAATCCTACCATACCGTGTGATCAGGGAGGTCGCGCAGAATATTCCTGCCACCCCGAGACTAGGGGGGGGTACACTGAACCTGGCCCCTCGACGGGGCTGCCTATACTAAGGCCTATATAAAACAACAAAAAATGTACTTCGTACCCCCCTTACCTTGGCGACGGGGCTCCCTGTACTAATTCCTATACAAAACCACAACAAAAAATGTATCCCCCTTGCCTCGGCGACGGGGCTCCCTGTACTATGGCCTACTTAAAAACCACAACAATATGTAATATACATACCCCCCTTACCTCGGCGACGGGGCTCCCTATACTAAGGACAATATAAACACCACAACAACAAAAAATACCCCCCTTACCGCGGCAACGGACAAATTCCAATATACAACCACAACAAAAAAGGTAATATGTATACCCCCCTTACCTCGGCTTCTACGACGTCCAGTCTAGTGAGGGGCTTCTTCTGCTGATGAATGTTCGGGGCCGACCTCAGGTTGAGCCCCTTCTTCCTGCCGCCAATCCCGGCCTTGTTCAAGAACTCGTCCGGTCCCATCCCTTTCGAGCCGCCGCCGCCGCCGCCGCCGCCGCCCCGCTTCCCTCTCCGTCGCCTCGCCTGCCGGTTGCCCCCCCCCCCACCGGCATCGCTAGCACCAGTGGAGTCGCCCCCGCCGTCCCCCCTCGTCCCGAAGGCCGCGCCGGGACCGCGGCGGCTAGCAGCAGCACTGCCCTCGAGGGCAACAGCAGCAGCGCCTCCGCCGCTTGGAGAGATGGCGGCGCCTCCTCCACCCCCGAGCCCGGCGACAAGACGCTCGTCCTCATCGGCAGCGCCGGCGCCGGTTACCTTCGCCGCGCACATACGGCCGGTTTCATGGTGCTGCCGAGGGTTAGCGTTTGATGTATACAAGCCAGCCGTCTTTTCTGCTCTGAAGGGTACTAATGGACAACGTTTTACCTTCTCCTTCAGACCCGGGAAGTGTCGTCATGGACATAAAATAGTTTTTCCTTCCCAAGACGGGAAGCGCACTTACAGCGATCGGTCTCATGGTGGCTGCCGAGGGTTAGCGTTTGCTATACAAGCCACCCGTCTTCTGCTCTGAAGGGTACTCATGGACATAGTTGTACCTTCTTTTTAAGACGGGGAAGTGTCGTCATGGACATAAAATTGTTTGGGTGACAAGCAGAAAAACTAGGCTAATACAGATTCTAAAACAAACAAAAGCCGTAGGCCAGTCGCACCTCAGCGTCGTCAGGGAATCGGTCCAACGGCTCCAGCGCGTACATGGCGCGCGAGAACTCCATCGCCGTCGCCCTCTCCACAAACGTAACCCCCCACGCGGCCTTCTCGTAGGTAGCTTCCTCCGGCGCGGGGGGATCGGCGGCTCCCACCGACACGCCCGAGGACACCATCACGGCGGACGAAGCCTCCAGGGCTTCTTCCTCTCCCCTCTCCTTCTCGCCCCATTCCTCCCCATCCTCATCCAAATCCTCCTCCTCCTCCTCCTCCTCGTCCTCGTCCTCGTCCTCGTCATCATCCTCCTCCTCATCCTCTTCCTCGCCCTCGTCCTCGTCCTCCTCATCCTCTTCGTCGTCGTCATCTTCGTTTGCCCGCCCGTGGTCGGCGACGCCGCTCTCATCCTCGGCCGAGCCAGAGGACGATGACGTCCCCCCCCCCTCGCCATACCGCCACTTTCGCCGCACAGTACGTTCTATTCTCTCGTCGAGCGTCACGCCGGGCCCCATGCTCTGCACGTACTCGAGCGTCTGGCGGTTTCGCAAGCAACACACAATGGCGGGGGTGGGGTGGGGGTGGGGGGGGGTATAGGCGTGTGGAGTCGGTGGCGAATCGTTCCACACGCGCGCATCCAATGTCCCTGCCTTCCCCATAAGAAAACCACCAATCCACACAAAGTCATTGGATAGCCACAGGCAAACTCAAACACCAAGAATGCTACACACACACACACATGCCGATAACATTCTTGCACACAGGAACGATTTACGTACGGCACAAGGGCTCGAAGACACACAGCACACAACAATACTCCACCTTTTCCGGCCTTCGCCTCCGGTGGCTACCAAACCCGATGACCCTGAACGACAGCTCCCGCGTGTAGTCGTTCCCCATCAGAATCGCCCACTCTACCACCTGCCGCTCGCTGATCCCGCACAGCTCCGCCAGGCGCGTTCGGGTCCACACCCTCGCCTGCGCTACCCCACCCCCGTCCCCGTCTCCTTCTTCTCTTCGGTGCAGCTGTTTTTGTGTGTTATTGGGGAGGGGGAAAGCGTGGTGTGGTTGGGAAAAGAGATGCCTCTCCCTGTCTGTTCGTCTCTGTCTTCTTGTCTTTTATCTCCTCAAATGTCTGTCTGTAGTCCCGTCCTCTTCTTCCCGTTCCCTCTGTCTCTCTGTCTCTGTCTCTCGATCTCATTCTCTGTCTCTGTGTCTCCCTCTCACTTTCTGCCTCTGCCTCTTGTCTCTCTAGTCACGCACGTGAGTGCCGTTTCATTGCCCCGAAATAAGAGCGGCCTCTGTTGATTGGCCTGCCGGCTTGTAGCACGGTCGATGTTTTTCAAATAAACACAAGCACGCAAACCCACCTTACCATCTCCTCCCACCTCCTCTTCTCTCTCTCTCCCTCCCTCCCTCCCTCTCTACCATTCGTGTGTTTCCGCCCCAAATAGCCAAACCAACAACACCCACCACAAGATCATCGAAGTGAACATAGCGGCACCGCTCGAAGATCAAGAAGTCGCTGTCGCTGCCGACGGCGAACGTCCTCCCCGTCCCGTCCTCGGCGCTAGCCTTAGCGATCTCCTGGTCAGCCTCGCCAGGGCATCTGCGGATAGGATTGCGGTCATCTATAAGTTGTCGATTCCGTCACTCTCTGAAAGATATACATATATATCCCGTTCTGCACAAACCCGCTACTGAAAAGACAACAACAGCAGCAACAGCAGCACCAACATCAACAACAAGAGCAGCAGCAGCAGCAGCAGCCAGCAGCAACAACAGTATTATAGTAAGAACAACAACAACAACATGCTCTTCCGTCCTACTCACCAACAAGAAAAATTCGTGGTGGGGTGCTGACATCTAAGTTGATCATCCAAGCACCATGGGGGAGGTAGGTTGTAGGATTGTTCTTCATAAGGCTTCGTGCCGCCGGCTCTTCGCATGCGGCTCGTTCTTTTCCTGTCGCGTCCACTCTTAACTCTCTTCACGTCGAACAACAGTTCGTGTTCCACAAGCTATGCGAGAACCAGCAGCAGTCATTCGTGTACCTAACACACCGCAGCAGCCGGAAAACGCGCCCACACCCCCCGCACACTTGAGCGGGTACGACGGATACACACACAAACACCTCTCCCGATATCCCCACAACTCACTCTACGATCTTGACGCCGGTCGTGCGGAGGGAGGCGTAGAACTGCCTCTGCGCCAGCTTTGGCAGGGGAAACGCCTCTGCGCTGAGGTCCGGCGCCTGGCCCGGCCCCACGAACGAGCCCCCCCCGTCCAGGGTGTAGGCGTAGAGGTTCGCGAGCTTCTCCCCGTCCTGCCCCCGCCGACGCTCCCTCGTAGCGGCCTTCATCTTTCTGGTCGGGCCGTCCATGTACACGAGCAGCTTGAGGCCCGCCTGGGGGGGGGGGGGGAAAACTGTCCATATCATGTCACGCTGCTATTGTACCGTTAAGCCAATCTTCTTCCAAAAATACAACGGAAATTGCAAAAACAACTCTTGAAATATAATGTCCTACCGGCAAAAAAAAAAACTCCAGGGTACAGTTAAACCCGGTGGATGTGTACTGTCAAATTCCCACAGCATGACCACAGCTCCTGTCTCTCTCACACACACACCAACCACCCGAACAAAAAGGCGTCGGAACAAATGGGCAGTGGTTCTTCCGACCTCCAACCGATCACCTTTGAAGGTTGGTTTTGTCCGCCCAACGGGGCAGCAACAACAAAAGAGTAAGGACACGAGCCATCCAGATATGTACCACGAAAAACCGCGGACTAGCGGGTGGGGCGTCGGTGCCAGCAGAAGCCAACGGGGCTATAGAGGCATCGACCGCTGCCCAGAGAGGGCCCGGTGTACGCGCACAACACTTTTGTTCCCTCGTACTCCTTGTCCCGGAGACATAATTCGGCGGTGCCCCCCCTCCCCCTCCCCCCCCCGCGCGCTCACCTGCCGCAGCCGGCCGACCTCGCGAACGACGGTCTTGTGCAAGAGGTCGTAGTCGCCCCCGTGGTCGACCCTTTGCCCCTCCAGGAGGTGGAACATCCATCCCGATCCATCGATCGCCAGCGTGTCGCCCTTGACGCACGAGCAGACGGCACGAGCGTACGCACAAACCAAAGGAGAGCGTTCGCGTTTTATTTGCTTATCCGGGTGTATGAACACTAGACTTGACATATTTCGTCATTGGTGTAGACTGACGTATGTTGTCATTGCAAGAAGTGGTCCATGCAAATTACCGCAACAAATCCACGAACCAACGAGAGAAACAACCCCCGAAACAAAGCCGAACAACGAGAGGCTTGGCTCACGTTTGCAGGCCACAACTCCGAATGAAAGTCCCAAAGCCTTGTACGGCCGACCCGTTATTTTCGGCCTCTACCGTAGGATAAGCTCGGAGCAACGCCGGCCTCGTGAGAAAAAACGGTTTTGCTACACAGGAAATTGCCGAAAAACAAAACGTCCAAAAAGAGAGAAGCGGAGAAGAAAACATGGCCACCTGCCACGAGTGCCTAAACGCACACTCCAGAACCGCGGAAGTTCTTCGCACTGCGCGTGGTCTCAACAACTTCCGAACTGCTCTTCTCAGTTATACTTGTACGTGTCGGGTGGCTCCGACGAGGCTTCGGATGACTTCGATGAGGCTTCGGATGGCTTCGACGAGGGCGAGACCACCCCTCGGGGAAGATGAGGGTGGCTGGTCTGGTCGTGTTTTTGCGGCTGAATGGACGCGCTCACGAGGGCAGTTGTCAACGCAAGTCCCCTCCGAACATACTAAATTCCGCTGCGCTCTACGGAGGCATCGCCGCGGCTGTGCGGCAGGTAAGGCTGCTATCTTGCCATGTACAACCAGCGCGATCGGTAACTGCACAACACCGTTGTCGAACGCGTTTGTTCATCGAAAACCAAGAAATACACTCGAAGAGCCGTTGTTTGCTGCTGCTGCTGCTGCTGCTGCTGCTGCTGATCGAGATACAAGAGGTTAATGTCACCGTTATTTTCGTGTCGCTTCGCCACTGCTGCCGTACAAGGAGCGTCTGCGACTGTTGTGCTGCACTTCGTATTTGTATCACGTGGGCAACGTGGGTGTGATCCTTGCGCGTGGAATACACGCGGTGCCCTGGTATACTGCAAGTGAACAAAGTTGAGTACACTCGATGGGGTTTCTGGCCTCTTTGCACGCACTCAACGCTTTCTCGACTTGGCTCTGCCGTGATCACAAGGCGCACTCGCGGGACGTATGCCTGCCCGTTTCAGGGCGAGCGGAAGCACCAGATGCGCTGGTTGGACAGACCAAAAATGGTGTTTGTTCCTTGTTGCACAGACGGTGTGGAATACGTACAAGAGTGTCCAGCAGTAGTACTCTACGGCAGCACTTTACTTTTGGAGAGCTTTGTGCGGGATGCACGATCTCGTTCTTGGCTTCGTATGCGGTGTTGAACTCTACATTTGTTACCGGCGTGCGAGGCGCCGGGCGTGCTCAACTGAGGTAACGGCACACGACGGTTCACCTGCTGAAGTTGTACGTACACACACCGCCCGTTGGGCGATCATGACACATCAGGAAGACCCGTATGCGTACGAACAGACTGCAGTACACTCCGGACAGCAGCAGCAGCGCTCTGCTGTGCAATGCACCATCGTCTCCTAAAAAGAGAGTTGCTCATGCTGCAAGCTGATCGCTCTCACCTCTTGCAGGTCCTCCATGGCTACCGCCCCCCGAAGGTTCTTGTTGATGTACCCCGTCAGACCGGCGACACCCATGAGACACTGCCCTCTCCTCCCAGCAGGACGACCCAGCAGCGTCGCGGGCTGCGGCAGCGGCGGCGGCGGCGTCCCGAACCGCGCCCTGCTCCCGATGCCCCCCGCCTCAGCGCCGCAGCTTCTTCCGCTACTGCTGCAGCAGCTGCTGCTACGGCCGCTGCCGAGTCGCAACCTCACGGCCTTGGCAGCGCTGTACGCAGCAACAGCCGACCGTCCGTGCGCTGCTGCTGCTGCTGCTGCTGCCCCTGGCGCTGCTCCAGCAGCCGCCGTAGTAGATGCATACCGACAAGCGTGAGCCACGAACAGCAAGGCTACACTCAGGTGCATCCTCCTCTTCCACCTCATCCCTAGTCTCTCTCCCCGTCGCGATGGGGGCAGGGTAAGGAGCGACCTACTCTACAGCAGTTGAACGATTGCTGCAATCTGCAAATGATGAGGCAGAGGGGGCCCGCGGCTAAGAATTGGGTTTCCAAAACATGAGTCATCACCAGCCTTGGGGAGGGTGGGCCGCGCATACACAGCAACAGCTGAAGTAGGGAGGGCTTCAAGCAGCAGCAGCAGCAGCATGACGTGAATATGGCATGAACAATGTTGACGCCTGAAGGTGCATGCGCATGCGTTGCACAGCTTACAAGGAAGGACGCGTGTTTCAATTTTCGAAGCTGTTTTTATGACGAAAAAGGCTGCAACAAGTACTGCTGTAGGTTGTTAAACTTGATTCCTTTTTCATCTGCGCGAACGGAGTTAGTTTCACACGCTGTTCCTGTTTTTGAACAAGGAGATGCCGCCTGCTAACGCCGACTCGTTCTTGCGGCCCGGAGCGATCTTTGTTGTGCTTGTAAGCTACTGCTGTTCTACCTCTCTCCTTCAGGGAAGCGTAGGCGAAAACTGGGAGCGAGAGGAGAAACAAGCGACTTGCCGGATGATGGACAAAAAATCGGACGGTTATCACACCGCAGACACTACCATCAGAAATGCAAATCTTGGCAACAACACCGCGTCAGTTTCATCTCAAGTCGGCGCCATCAGTACTTGTACGGCGTCGAAATCAGCTCGTTCGTTGCGAAATATGTACTTTCGCTTTGTCGATGCGAAGGCCCACCATTCATCCCACGATTTTACTTGATGAGTTTACTACACATGTATCCGACACATTTAGTTCCAAATCAATCCAAATCAACCCACTTTCTACTCGGCTGACGACTTGCCTACCTCACTCTCACTAAGCTTACAAAACAGCCAAAATATAAGAATCCCATTAAGTATAGAATCCGCTTCCTCACTCCTCAGTGGTCCTTCATCGTGCTCCGCCCTCGCATGCTATGCCAAACTGTTGAGCAACATTCTCCAGTTGTGGGCAATCGGTGGGAGCTTGCCCAATACAGCTATAACTGATGCTGCCTTTGCCTCGAACTCCAATCATTGCTGCATACCGCGTCCACACTCCTGTGAATCCTATGGCTGGCTGCCGCCTTCTCGGCTCGCAAGTGCCGACGGTGTGCATCACACTCTCGCGTCTTTTACTCTATTTTGCGTACTCTACGGCCCTTAGCCCTCCCTACCTCCCTACACCCCGATACCCATCTCCAAAACCCCCGAAATGTCGTTTCTATCGTGTCCGCCCCAACTCAAAACATGAAATGCTACCGCTGTTAGGGGGGAATTGGGGGCTATTACAAGCATGCACCGGTAATCAGTGTTGAGTCTATGGAAGAATCCCGCACCCGGTTCCGCCGGATAGGACTAAACCTCAGCGCGCACATGGGTGGACCTCAATTCAATCAACGCTTGAGCGTGAGCGACATTGTGGCAAGCTTCCATCAAAATAACACGCGCCTATAAGCCTCCTAAGTCACTCCAAAAACACAAGCCAAAACAAAAACCACCAGATGAAATCGAGAAAAAACAAACAATACACACGCCCAACCTTTGCCCAACAAGTAGCGTTCGCCACGTGACGGCTCGTTAGGACACATATCTCGTCCTCGGGTCCTTGGCTACCCCCTGATGCTGTACTCACAAATTAAAGGAGTTCAACATCCGGTGAAGTCGACCCCTAACCCCCAAGACAAAAATGAAGCCGTCATAAAATGGCCCCCTCTCACAAGAGGGCACGGCTTGAGCCCTAGAGGTACGTACTAGTTTCGAACACGAAATCGGCTGCGCACGGAGCCCCCCACCCTACCCACCCCCCCGGGACCCCGCCTCCACACCGGAGCCCTACCAAGACACCGACTAAGGGTTGATGGGTCAGGCGCCACCTCTCACTGCTCTGCCTGACTGCCTGCTACATCGATGGCAAACATGACATCACCCCCCGCTGCAAAGGGGCCCAGATAGGCACACGCAACCAAACGATCGAGCGAAGCAAATCACAACTATGCTGTAGGGCCATCATCATCATCATCATCATCAACAACATCGTAGCGGTACAGATACACACACTGCGCAAACACACGAGGTACCACAACCTCATTCGATGACCCTCCCGGTCTCCCATGGTACATCCCCCGGTCTCTCATGGGATACATCCATGGAACATACATATATCCATGGAATATCCATAATCAGCGCCTGTCGAAGGTGGTGTACTCGAGGCCGACCGCGGTCTTCCGTGGTGCATACCCTCCATCCGGTCTTCCATGGAATTTCCCACAAATCAGCGCCGCTCGAAAGTAATGTACTTGAGGCCGATTAGAGTGAGCAGCCGGAACATCACCAGGCTAGCCACCAGAATCCACAAAACCTGGCCCAGCACATCGCTGTGGTTCCCCCTCTGCCCGAACCCGTAGGCCTCCAGGAAGGACTCGTAGATATCCTCAGGGGAGATGGGCGTGCCTTCGGGGGCGGGGAAGATGTAGTTCTCGTTGCCCTCGAACTCGTTGATGACCAGGCCCTGTGGGGCGAATGGGGGGGGGGGGGGGGGGCCTCCGGGCCAAAAAAAGGGCATCAAAAGAGGAACCTTTCTGTTCATGTGTTCTTGTGTCAGAAAAAAGTCTGGGCTTCTGCACTCAGTACCCCGATTTACATGAATTCCGTGCCAAAACATGAGGGTTCGTCCGTGGTCACAAAGAGCGACACTGGTAAGACTAATAGACAACTGCCAATCCTACAGAAACGACCAAGTACCATTCCTCACGAGATCGCGCGAAATAGAACAACGGTAAGGTGTGTTTCTTTGGATAGCACCGGCGGCTGCTGGGTCACTACACAGTATACCGGAGAGAAGGTCGGTTCTTTTGCGAGGTGGGTGCTGCCGTTGGTGCACCAGCCCCAGGCTATTACACACTTCTCACGACCCCTTTCCGCCCCAAAATTGGCAAAAAAACTACACTACATCCCACATTCGACTCTTCCTACAACTAGGCCAACATAAAAAAAACGCACCTCCATCGCCCAGCGAACGAAGCTGATCGTTGGCGCCCAGGCGTGCAGGTAGGAGGGCAAGGTCGGTAGGCGGACGATCATGCCGCCGAACGCGATGAAGAAAAACAGGAACACCGGAAACAGGGACACCGCCGTATCCTGCAAGCGGGTGCCGGCCGCCAACATCTGTGCGCCCAAAGGGGGCCGGGGGGGGGGGGCGAGGGCACGTCGGACAGCAGTTGGAATACATACCGTGTAAATACGCCCGGAAAATGATTACTAATGCCGGGGAGTCGTTTAGGACCGCCTGGAAACCGTTAAGGAAACAGGCGTGAGAAAAAACAGCAACAGACGGACGTCACCATCCGGCCGCACTCTCGAGGTGAAAGCCGAGAGGCAAAACACAACGCCAACCTGCCAAACCCACAGCACGTGGAAATATGAAGGGCGTTTCTCGCAGCAGCTGGCCGATACGACACCGAAGAACATGCCACGAGACGTTGTATCGTGGCAATGGATGTTGAACTCGCTGTAGCGGCCTCTTTTCGGCTTTCCCTCTTCCCGAATCTTCAACGGCCTACCGAACAACCCCCGTATTCACAAGCTCGCCCCAAAATAGGTTAAAGTGAAAAAGAATGGTGGCGAATGACAGGAACGCTGACCTACCAAGTCACATCAACCGCCAAAACCCCCCCTCAATTTCCCCCATCATTAGAGGCAACACTAATCTGGAGAGATGGTAGGCATGCGGCAACTCCAAACCGCACGTAGGCAACTACGCACATAGAACAACAATAGAATAGCAATTGATGCTGGACGAAAAAAGGGTACGCACCTGGCAGAAGGAGAGGGCCACCAGGTTGCAGAGGACGATGACAAGCAAGAAGTACCCGAATGGTTCCCAGCCGTTGTGGTTCAGCCCAGACATGAAGTACACGAAGCCCCCGTAAGTTGCCGTCGTCAGCACCGCAAGCGGGATCTGGTTTCGCGACGGGCGGAGAGAGGTTGTGAGAGTACAACAAGTGCGCCGGAAAAGGGCGGAACGGTTATGCGTCGCGACAGAGGCAACTGAGGGGTGCGAAACGGACTTTGAAAAGTTGACAACAAACACGCACAGATCCATTTGAGCAGCAAAAACAAGCGAACAGTGAGAGCTACACCGCGGGGACAGAGCCACCCCACACCCCAACGTCCGAAACGTGGCGTGCACGCCAAAATCGTCCCCCAAGACCCGACACACGAGGTCAGACGAAACGTCATCGTCAACCCGCGCGGGTCCTTCCCCAACGCATGCCCTTAAATTATCTCCCCTCTCCCCACGCTTTACCTCAATCTACCATCCAGCGAAATCAACAAACGAAAGTACTCCGAAGCACCAACGGCAGCAGCCCCCGCCCCCCGCCCCCCGCCCCCGCGTCCTTCCCCAACGCATGCCCTTATCCTCCCTCCTGCCCCGCGTAATATCTACGATTCCACTAAGAAAAAACAACGACCTGAATCCGAAAAAAAAAACAATTAACAGCAGGCGGTCCTTTGTCTCCTCACCTGGGCGATGACGATGGACCACCAGTACTCCACCGCCCCGTACACCCCGGCCCCCTTCTCGCGGTAGAACAGCAGCCGGTCCTGAAATATTCTCGGGATGTTCTGCTGGTTCCCGAGCATAACGAACACCAGCGAGAAGAATATCACCCCCACCCTCTCGTACACCCGTCCAACCCCCAACCTCCACCACAGGGCACCGTAGAAGGCCCCGACGAACGCATGCCTCCCGAGCGATTGGAAGATGCGGGCCTTGTCTTGCCACGTTGTGACCAGCTGTTTCGTACCCAAACGCGTTTGTATTTTCGGCCGCCACGCAGGGAGGGAGGTCGAGGACGGGTCAGTGGATGGGTTTCACTTGTTGTGTCTTTTCTGGCACATCGGGGGGACGGGGCAAAACGTGTTCCGAGAGCTTGCAAGATGCGGGCCTTGTCGTGGCACTTTGTGGTCAGCTGCTGCCCTTTATTCGTTGCCAACATACATACAGTACATCTATTTTCGGGTACAGCGTAGGGAAGGGGGTGATGTTGTGGGCGGGTCAGTGGGTGGAACGGCTTTATTTTTCGGGCACAGCGAGCGGGGGGCGGGGCGGGGTGTGTGTGTGTGTGTGTGGTTCATCCTTTTTTTTTTTGCTCTGGCAAAGAGACGGGAATGTGGCCAAACACGTGCATGCACGTCAAAACGCACCTCTCGGTGCGTGAGCACGGCGGACAGCCACAGCATCGACCTCCACCCCCTCCCGGCCTCCTCCATCCCGTCCACCGTCAGACCCATCCGCTCCGCGTCGCGCCTCCTCACGCCGGCCTCCGCGGCCTCCCTCTCGGCCTCCTGCCTGATCCCGACGGACAGCGACGACTGTAGGAACGCGCGGCCGAGCTCCGCCGGCGTAACCGGGCGCCGACCGTTGTAGCCGCCTCCGCCGCTTCCGCCGCCGCCGCATCCCGCGTCGTCGTCGCCGCCGATACCGGGGAAGCCGCCGCGGCGCGAAGGCGTCGAGGGGCCCTGCCCGACCTCCACCCCTACGTGCCCGATGCCGAGGTCCACGTCCAGCAACGGGGAGAGCCCGCCGCCGCCGCCGCCGCCGCCGCCGCCGCCGCCGCCGACCGTGCTCGACGACGCCTCCGTCGCCGCCTCCGCGGCCGCCGCCGCCGCCGCCGTCGCCATGGTCGGGGCGATGTCAACGCCTGCGCTGAAACGGGACGGCGATGACGAGGACGAGGTCGGTAGCGAGGAGCCACGGTCGTGCTGGTCGCCGTCGTCGCTCGCCGTCGCCGTCAACGTGCCGTTGTTGGAGGAGGGCGACGACTGGGCCAGCAGGGAGAGGAGGAAGTCCGCCGGGTTCTGGTCGGTCACGCTGGCGGAGGAAGGCGGCGGGGTGAGCCCCACCGATGCGAAGTAGGCCATCGCCCTGACGCGAAAAACAACGGCGTCGTTTTCGTCGTTGGTGTTGGTTCGTGAAGGAGTAGAGATCGAACGAGCCCCACAAACAGGGTGGCGAGAGAGAGAGAGAGAGAGAGAGAGAGAGAGACAGGAGAGGAGAGAAGCGGAGTGGAGGGAGGCGGGTGAGAGGCTTGCTTTGGGAGGGCGCGGAGGATGGAGCGGCGCGTGCAAGCAGGACACAGCACTCGAGCAATAGTAAGCTTTGTCCCTGCTGCTGTCTACTGGCGGTAGGGAAACCGTCCGGAGTAGCTGGCCCAACAGGAAACTACAACAAACCTCACAGACCCTTCGCCATCTACAGCTCCTTTCGAGCACAACCTGACCCTAACCCTAATCCTAAGGGATGCTATTACTAGTAGGAGCAGCAGCTGGCCCAGAGAGCCACAAAAACCGTCTCACAGACCCTCCCACCATATTCCACAACTACTTTCGAGCACAGCCCTAACCCCAGTTCCAATCTCACCGGTTCGCCCGGCCGAAGTAGGCCGGGTAGCCGCCCCTCGCGAGCAAGAGGCAGACGTCGAGCAGCTCAAACATCTCCCCTGAGGGCTGGTGGAGGCTGAGGATCACCGTGCGGCCGAGGTCCGCCAGGCCGCGGACGGCCGTCAGGACTTCGAGGGCGGTCGTGGCATCCAAGCCTAGCGTACAGTAGTCCGTTCGAGACGAGAAAAGCGGATGCGGGGAGACGGTGAGGGTGCGACCGACCAATAAAAAATAAAAAAAAACACGGGGGGGTGGGTGTGCCCTCAAGTTTTGCAGGCCTTAGCGGTTAGACCATCGACCACACGCGTCCTCGAGGAGACGGAGCATTGTTCCCACAGGACCGTGTCACCGATGGCCAATCGTCCCTTCCTACCTTGCCAAGGTGGCTGCAAAATGTGTCGCCTAGCCTATCTGTCCTATCGGACGGGGGGCGGGAAGAAAACGAAGAGAGACGTTCGCTAACTGGGTGGACATGCGCCAGCATCGGCCATAGACCGCATGAGTGAGGACTTAACACACTTCCAAAAATGAAACAACACAAACGCCCGACGCCTCCCTTCTGCCCGTTTTTGCGAATTACCTGAAGTCGGTTCGTCGAGCAGCAGCAGCCCCGGCAGGTCTATCGCCTCCACGGCGACGCTCAGCCGCTTCGCCTCGCCGCCGCTGATACCGCGGTTGGACTCGTCCCCGACGGTGGTCTCCAAAACGCCTGCTCGGTAAAAAAAAACAACACGTTTAAACTTTGTGTCGCATGTTAGCCTGCTTGCAAAAAAAAAAAAGGTGTGTGTCGCACGTTAGCCCGCTCGCAAAAAAAAAAAAAGTGGACAATCATATTGTAGGTATATGCCAGCCACACAAGAGGAGTTTGTCTACATTTAGTTATGACTGTCGATCGTCCACGGGTGGTGTCACACCACCAGGTTCTTTCTCGGCCGGCGTTGGTACACCAACGTTTCGACGAGTGAAAATAGCATTCTAGGAAACGGGGGGCGAGGACGAAACAACACCTCGACTCGCCCCCCGCCTCTCGCGATCCTCCCCTCCGGTTATTTTCTCTCACCCGTAACTCTGTCCTAATGAGCCCCCACGCCTGCCGTCGTAGCCACACTTGCTGGCCTCATCCCCTCCCCCCCCCCCTCTCCTTTCAACTCTCTGGATCATCCGTTGGTGTTCATGAATCGACCCCCCATTCCTCCCCCTCTCGATACATGTCAGCAGAAAAAAACCCGCCACACACACCTTCAAGCCCCAGCATGGTGACCATGGCGGCGACCCTCTTCTCCCTGTCCTCCGCGGTGACAGTGTTACACATGCGAAGCTTTGCGGCAAACTGCAGCGTCTGGCGGACCGTCAGCGACGCGTGGTGCACGTTGTCCTGCGCGACAAAAAAAAAATGACACAAACAGACAGACAGGCAGACAGACAGCAGCATCATAAGAGAGGGGGGAAGAGGCAAAAGGCACCAGACAACCCAGCAAGCACCAAAGACAAAAGGTTGAAATAAAAATAGATTCGTCTTGTTTATCCGCGAACCAACCCTCTTTTTCACGTGTCATTTTCTTTGCGATCTCTCCCTCATCAAATACTAGAACTAAAATTTTGCAAAGGTCGGTGCGGAAGCAGGAGGCACGACCCACGACAAGATGGTGAGGCGAGCGGATGAGGTGCGAAATGTCAAGGCTTTGCCTTGCGCATCGAGAAACCAGACACAACAAGGGCCGTCACCACGACTTGCGACAGGCAACGCTCCCAAAGCAATAAAAAGAGGCCAGTCTTAGCCCGGTCCGCCCGCCCCCGCCC
>FN648970.1:517890-546150 GCA_000310025.1 Ectocarpus siliculosus
TTTTTGGGGTTTTTGGGGGGGGGGGGGGGGGGTTTTTTTTTTTTTTTTGGGGGTGTTTTTTGGGGTTTGGGGGGGGGTTTTTTTTGGGGGGGGGGGTTTGGGGGGGGGGGGGGGGGTGAGAAGCGAAAGAAATCAAGGGAAAGGAAACGTAGAGATGGGTACACAGCAGTAGCAGCAGCAGAGGGAGAAAGACAGAGCAGGGTCTGGGTCCCAGCGTACGAGTCATCCCACGTTTACTGCGTACGTCCTACACAATATTTTACACTCGGGGTTTGGTGGGGTGAGGAACAGGAATGCATCGGCCACCTTATCGATGAGTTCAGTCAACGTCCGCTTTTGTTTGTCCCTATCGTAAGGTATCCCTGTAGCAAGTATTGTCCGTCTGTGCAATCTCCATACTTTCGCTTTCTTTCACCCTTCGGCCTGCCTGCCTGCCTGCCTGCCTGCCTGTCCGTCTGCCCCTCTCCCCGCCTGCTTGCCTATCGGTCTCTGCCTCCCTCTCTTGGTTATCCTTGCACCACGTGCATCTACCTAAACAGAGGAACACACACAATATTTTTTCCCCCTCCCTCGAGTCGCCCGCCCTACCTTGTCGAAGAGCGAGAACATCTCAGCGGACGGCTGGTGCACCGAGGCGACCACCACCCGCCTGTCTCGCCGGGAGGCCAGCTTCCTCGCAAGCAGCATCACCTCCGCTGCCGAAGAGGAATCCAGACCCTGGGTAAAACGCAAACGCCGGGCACGTTAGAGGGAGGGAGGGAGGGAGGGAGGGAGGGAGAAAGAAAGAAGGAGATGGTAGAGACGGAGAATACGGAGAGACGGAGAGAGACGAGGAGACGGCGAGAGAGAGAGAGAGAGAGAGACAAAGAGAGGGGGAGAGAAGGCACAGGTCAATATAACAGCCGCGGCCATGCTTGCAAAGGTAGCCCGAAGTCGATCAGGATTGCAGAAAAACAGCAGCGTGCTTCAGCCGAGGCACAGCAATTAGACAACACCGATGCCAGCAACAGCAGCACAAGTCCAACACGTCCATGACAGCCACCACCTACACAAGCAGCACCACAACAAGCCGCGTGAACGGTGCCATAGGCAGAGACCGACCGCAAACAACCACAGACAACAGCGACGCTGCCGTGAGCAACAGCCAGCAAGCTACTATGTCTACCCACGTATTCACAACAGCAATCATTCTAACGACCGTCATCGGAGCCTAAATAACTCCTCGAGAACGCTACGACAGCCTGCGAACACTCTCCCGAGTGCTGAACCACGAATAAACTAGACAAAGAAAGACAAGGTCACTATTATAATAGTACCTTGACACCAGCCAGCAGGTCTCCTTATAACAGGCTATCTTGTGCGCCTACATGACACGGACGACGAAGGCCTGGACTCGCACCATTTGTTTTCTTAATACGACCAACGAATCATCGCTCGGTTCCGAAGGCACCACCGACCATGAGCCCAAACCCTTTCTCTCTCTCACCGTCGTGGGCTCGTCGAGGAGGAGAAGACGCACGCTCTCCAGGGCCGCCACGCCGATGCCCATCGAGAGACGCCTCGCCTCGCCGCCGCTGATGCCCCTCTCGAGGGGGTTGCCAACCCTAACCTCGGCGCAGGCCCTCAGGCCGAGCACGTCGAGGAGCTCCTCCACACGAGCCCGCCGATCTCTTTCTCTGTGCATGTATGTTTCAAGGCACGGGGGTGAATGTTTCACGGTTACGAAATCCTAGTACAATACACCACAGTCGTGTCGACGCCTTTAGAAAAAAACACGCCGTGTCGATGGGCAGGGGGACCTCCAGGTTCTACTTCTGCTATCCACATCGCGGTAGACCGGAGTTGCCTACCGCACGGGGGTACATGCTATAAAACCAGTTGGATAAAGCAAGCAAGCGCGGTACAAATTTTGTGTACTGCTGTGATTCCGCACAGATAGCGGATTTGCCAAACTTGGAGATGCCAGAACTCCACCCTAACAAAGGGCGCATCCGCGGTAGACCGGAGTTGCCTACCGGACGGGGGTACATGCTATAAAACCAGATGGATAAAGCAAGCAAGCGCGGTACAAATTTTGTGTACTGTGATTCCGCACAGGTAGCGGATTTGCCAAACTTGGAGATGCCAGAACTCCACCCTAACAAAGGGCGCATCCGCGGTAGACCGGAGTTGCCTACCGCACGGGGGTACATGCTATACAACCAGTTGGATAAAGCAAGCAAGCGCGGTACAAATTTTGTGTACTGCTGTGATTCCGCACAGACAGCGGATTTGCCAAACTTGGAGATGCCAGAACTCCACCCTAACAAAGGGCGCCAGGTCTACTGCTGTGCATACAATACGCTTCCAGCAGCACGTGGTAAACGGTGCACCGCTGCATCACAAATGCCCTAGAGTACTATCGCGGGGTTGCAGCACCCAGCGAAAAACGCAGGGTGTCTCCTCGCGCTTGGTTGCAGCGAGCGTGCACTCCTATGATGCACAACAGTGGTTAATGTGAACAGCGACACAGATACTTCCAAGTCTCCGACAAAAGTGGTATTTAGGAAGGCTGCCGCTGCAGAATTTGTTTGACGTGGAAATATAATAGCGCAAATGGATGGATTCGGCTCGAGACAAAAGAACGAGCCGTTGAAGAAATGATGTCTTCGAGTCACGTATTTGCAAGTGCCAATTAGGCCGATTGGGAACCTCTACAAGCGCACCACAAATCAATGGTTCAGATGGCGTGAGGTGTCTGATGACGCCGCAAAGTGGGCTACAGAGCGTCATACGCATACATCCACAGCCATGATCCCGACAGAGACCATACAAATTTCATGCGTACCATATGCTACAACCTTACGTATACAACTACTCTTGAAAAAATTCAGGTCCCCACGCATGCGCCCACCGCAACCATAGGAAACACCACTACAACGCACCTCCCGCCCATAGACAGGCGAACCGCGAAAGCGAGGCTCTCCCGCACGGTCAGCTCAGCCACGTGGAAGTCGTCCTGGGTAACGTACACCGACGGCCGCCCCCGGCCCTTGCCGCCTCTCCTCCACCTGCCTATCCCGCCTCCGCCGCCGCCGCCTCCGCCGCCGCCGGATTGCGTGAGAAGTATCTGGCCCGCGCACTCCCCCTCCTTCTTCTTCCCTGCCAGGAGGTCTAGGAAGGTAGACTTGCCCGCACCAGATGCTCCCTATCGATGGACGAGGCGCGCGGACATGCGCAGCAACAGCGTCAAGTATGTACGACGAAGTATTGCGTAAGTGTATATGCATGCTTCATTTCGAAAATTCGAAAAAAAATAGGTACCCGGGGCGCAATAATTTTTCGGGTCCAATAGAGGGCCAAAAGGAACTTCAAGCTAGAGAGAGGCAACAGCGGCGACAGAGAGGAAAGGGGCAATGCAGAAACAACAAGGAGAGGCCCGCATCTCTAGTGACCGCAGACGCGGGGGCGCCAAAAAACGTGCGCTTGGGAACATAAGGAAAGAACGGGGAACGTATATAAAATTATCCCAAGAACTGACGATTCAAGATAAGTGTTGAAGCGCTACACCGACCCCAACGGCAATGAATCATCTCGTACAGCAGGATCCGCTACGCGCCCCCGGTACGTTGCTATGATAGGGGGAAACCGCCTGCTGCACCGCGGCCATCATGCACGCGGCTTGCCGCCGCCCTAACCGACACTATCACGGCAGAGCGCAACGCGTTGCGAAATACTCACGATGACGGCCACCATGTCCCCGGCGCAGAAGCGGCAGTTCACGCCCTGGGTCAGCACCCGTTTCTTCTTCTCTCGAAGAACGCTGGGCGCAGCAGACTCGACGCGAGTCGCCGCGGGCGGAGAGGCTCGCGCCACGGCCCCCTTGTCCTTCCGGAAGATCTTCAGCAAGGCGCCGCCGCGGAAGGAGTACCCCGTCTGACGCCTCTTGCCGGGAGGCAGGGCAGGGGCAACCGGAGCCGGGGGAGGAGCGGCGGCGGCGGCGGTAGGAGGAAGCTCGATAGCGTAGTAGAGGTCCTTCACCTCGCAAATCACCTCCCCCTCCTGCTGCTGCTGCTCCGCCAACCTGTCGTACGACGGCTCCTCGCCGCCGTCCTGCTGCTGAGCGGGGGTAGGCGAAGCCGCCGGCTGCTTGCCCTGCTCCGCTGCTGCTGCCCGTCGTTGGGGCAGCGGCGCGGCCGACGACGTCCACCTCGAAGGTGAGCGGGGAGGCGCACCACCTCCCGCAGGCGCACCGGTCTTCGAATTGTTGGGAGCCATCGCGGTGCGCAATCCGGCGGGTGCTCTTAGAGCGCTGCTGCTGCTGCTGCTAGCACCTGCGCCAGGAGCGGCAAGACTGCCGCTGCTGCCCAGCTGGTGAGCTGCGGTGAGGGCGGGAGACGAGGACCTGGACACAGAGGACCGGGACGCCTCGTCTTCGCTGCTGTACACCCCGAACAGAGACGCAGAGGCCTCGGCCAGGATGTCAAAGGCGCGTAACTGCCGTTGGTGAGCCTCCTCTTCCTCAGTCAACGCCGCTGCCGCTCCTCCTCCTCCTCCTGCTGCTGCGCTGCTGGCGCTGCTGGGCTGTCGGCTGCTGCTGTTATTAGAACCTTGTGTGCTATGCATGTCTCTCCGGCTCATGTGTCCATGCTCTTCGGGTCCGGCTTTGCTTTCACACGTGCGACGATCGTGCGTGGAATGACGCATGACGCTCGAAAAAAATCATGCACCCACGACTCTGTACTGGGGGCGACGGCGAATCAATTCACCACCCCCTGCATCTTGCAGCGCGCTATTGGTTGCCTCTCCAGGCTCTGCAGCTGACAGCTCTCCCTGCAAAGGCCACACAAGTCGACACAGCATCATGACTCTGGGATTGGCGGTAAGTACGAGAGTCGTAGCCGCGGCGGCTGTGCCCGCGCTTTTCCTGTCGGCGTCGCAATGCAGCACGGCGTTCGTTCTGCGATCGTCTCTGGGCAGCAGCAGCGACAGGACTGCTGCAACAAAAATGCGGTCGGCAACAACCTCGACGCTGTTTAGAGGAGCCCAGCGAACGAGAGGCACGCCGCTGCTCTCGCCCGGTGCCCTAAGGACGAGCGGGTACCGAGAAAGAGGAGTGCACCTGATGATGGCGGCGGAGCCCTCGGAGGATTCGGTAGCAGAGGCTGCTGCTGCTGCTGCTGCCGCCGCCGAGGAGCCGTCCATTTCCGAGGGAGAGGAGGCGGTTGAGGACGAGGCGTCGGGGGGTGGAGACGTAGAGACGGAGGTGGTGGCGGAGGAGGGAGAGGGGAAAGAAGGGGAGAAGAAGGACGAGGAAGAGGAGGAGGAGGTTGACCCCATGGCAGAAGTCAAGCAGCAAATCAAGGTGCGTGAGTACTGAGGTACTTCATGTGAACATGCTACGTGTCACCTTGGGTACACCGCACACAACGGCGTACATGTACAGCAGCGGTATGCACTCGATCCGTGGCGATCACACCACAGCGCAACAGCATAGCGGGCGGGTGTTGGCTGCCACGAGTTCGTGTGAAAGTTTTGCCTGGAATGTAACGTACTCCATGATGCTGCTGGTGAAGCAGGGCCGTGCGGCGAAAGTTGCGAAGAGGTTGATGTTGTCAATCTTTTCTAGAAACGAGCGCCAAAAGATTTCATGCGAGACATTCCCAAGCCTGTTGGTGCTGCTCACAGAACTCCGTCGTGTGTTGGTGCTACGTACATTACCATTATGGTGTGGGGGGTGGAGGGGGGGTGTACTCTTATGTTTTGCATGCCTTAGCGGTTAGACCATTGACCACGCGTCCTCGAGAGGACGGAGCATTGTTCCCACAAGACAATCGTCCCTTCCTACTTGCCGAAGGTGGCTCAATAATGGTTCCTAGTTTCTATCCTATCGATTATCACTTCCGGCCTTTTCAACCTACACGTAGAAGCTCAGTGCACTTCCCTCGCCTTCTTGTACAAACGATATTCCGCAACTACATGAACCCGGTCTTCGCACTCGGAGCCGCGTTCACATTTGAACTTGTCGTCTTCATCGGTTTCCTTTCGAATCTTCGTCTTCTTTCTCGATGGCCAATGTCCCCGGTCAAGAAAATGACCCTCAGCTTTGCCCCTGCATCCAAATGGTCCATGAAGGTTTTTCCTTTAACCCTTCTTATGTCAACATTCGTACACATCTAGACCCTCTTAATCCTCGGTTTCTTTGGTTAGATTGTGTTCTTCTCACTCGACAATAGCAACAGATATCTTTTCCTTGCACCGCTCTAGGCCTTCCCAGCGTTTCAACTCGCCAATTTCGAGCTCCTTCCATATATGTATGCTGGGGTATCAGCCAGGGTCACGCAGGAGGAAGGTGATACTCTTTGTTGGGTCACAGTCAGTGCCCCCCTTTTGTCATCTGGTGCTTGCCTTGGTTTTCGTCGCGAGAAGGATTCAGCCGTGCCTTTCCCTCGTCGACCATGAAATCGAACTTGTGCTGATGTATTGACACATTTCCACCTCAAGGTGCAGAGCTCTTTTCTTCATCTCAGAGAGAGAGTCAAGCTCCAACGTGCTACAAGCAGGTGCACGAGCTCAAACGTCCAAACGCTAGACCATGCTCCGGGTTGACTTCGACTCAAAGCCAAACTACTGCGCCTATGCTAATCACACCGCACGAAGACATGATCCTTTCTAGACGGGTCACTTGACTGGTCTGGTCTATTATATGACTCCAGAATGTTAAGCAATATCTAAAGCGTCTCTCAACTCGTACCTAACAGGATCTCGAGAAGGAGCTGATGAAGGAGGAGAACCGCCTCAGGGACGTCCAAGACTCGGTGCAGGAGAAGGGGCAGATGGGGTTCCTGAGAATGGCGGCCCAGGTGGACAACTTCCGCAAGTCGAGCGGGGCGGGGACGGGAGATTACGAGGCGGACGCGAAGGCCGCCGTGCTGAGGGCGATGCTGCCGGCGTTCGAGCCGTTTGAGGCCGCTGAGGAGGTGGGCTTGTTGTTGTTGTGGTTTGTTGCGGTGTTGGTGGTGGTAGGGCCATTGGCCGTTTGAGGCCGCTGAGGAGGTGGGCTTGTTGTTGTTGTGGTTTGTTGCGGTGTTGGTGGTGGTAGGGCCATTGGCCGTTTGAGGCCGCTGAGGAGGTGGGCGTGTTGTTGTGGTTTGTGGTGTGTTGGTGGTGGTAGTGGCATGGGCCGTTTGAGGCTGCTGAGGAGGAGAGTTGTTGTTGTTGTGGATGGTGAGTCTTTTTTAGTGTGGCGGATGCAGACTAGTTTAACCTCGCACGCACTTCGATTCTCCAGATAATTGGCTGGTGGTGTGATGGTTTTCTGGAAAGCATTGGATCTAGTCGCACACCCGCTCCTGCTTCACCTGGAGTCTTAAACGGAGTATGGTTGAGCGTGAGAATGCACGGGCACGATTACACAAGCGGTCATGTCGCTTGATCTAGCAAAGCCCGTGGGTGGTGCTGCGAACGATGCCGATATATTTTGAGCCTTTTGGGGGATCACAAAAGAGCTGTGTGTGTTACCACGTGCCGTCGGTTAATGGTGTTCATGGGTGGTTGGTGCTTTCGTCGTAGAAAGAACACGCCAGCAGCGAGCGGCGTTTCCTGGCGGCTTCTGTGCTGCTGGTGAAGGGATTGTCTTTCGGGCCGCATGGCGGTGGTGGCGGTGGTGGTGGTTGTCGTCGTCAAGGCGGAGAAACCACAGCCCGCCTTGCGGGAATCCCCATCGCTGGTGCTGATGGCATCGACGACTGTGCACCTACCACTCGTGGTCGCCTGGTCACGATAAAAACCATGGGTGTTTTTTTCTGGCTCAAGTTCTCACGCTCGCTTTGTGTGCATCGCGTTGCGCTGTTAGCCTACCGTGGCTCAAGTCCTCAAAGTTCACTGCATGCCTAGCGTATCGCCCTTAGCCGACCGGCCCTTTCTCCCAAGTCCTCAACGGTTCACGGTGCATGCATACTTGTAGCGTTCCGCTCTTAGCCGAAACAGCCTTTCTCCACGTCCAAGTCTTGAACGTTCCACTGCTGTGCGTACATCGCGTTGTGCTCTTAGCCGACCGAACCTTTCCCCTTCCTCTCCCGGTGCCATGGGTGCTGTGCGTGCGCGTGGGTGGGTGTCTCGCGCGGGCTCTTTTTTTTTTGTGTGTGTGTGGGCAGGCGCTAAACCTCGCGACGGAGACCGAGGTGAAGTACAACAAGAGCTACCAGGCGTTGTACCGGCAACTCAAGGACGTCTTCACCAAGATCGGCGCGACCGACTTCTTCGGCGTGGTGGGGGAGAAGTTCGTCTACACGCGACACGAAAAGGTGCATTTGATCTACAGCACACGAGGGACACAATCCAATCCATTTTAAGCCACAACTCGACCCAAGAAGTCCGTCCGTCCGGTAACAGCCAACGCTTTTTATTTTGCGGATTGTTGCAAGTTTCCTGTGGAATGTTCCTACGCGTGACTCGAGTCGTTCTACAGACTGCTGCAGCTAGACTGTACAGTTCAGTGGCTATCCCCCCGCATGTCCACCCAGAATCTGTTTTGCCACCAGCCTCTCCCGCTAGTCACCATCTTGTGTGCGCAAAATACAGCAGTGGTCCCGATATAGTGGCGTCCTCAATAGTGGCATCAAAATCTCTTGTTACAATCTCAGAATGTACGTAATAACCCGATACATCGAATAGTGGCACTGCCCTGAATAATGGCACACCATTGTGATATTTTACTCTTTGCCGCTACATGCCAATCTACATCGGGACCACTTCAGTATGAGCACATTAGAGCACCCACCGCCAGCAACTGACGGTTTCACCCCTTGCGCCGCCTCTCTCTTGGTACTATAATCAATACTGATATTCAGGCGTCAGAGGAGCACAACCCCGTGATGAAGGAGGGGTTGATCATCAAGTGCGTCTCGCCGGGGCTCGAGCTCAAGAAGAACGTCATCCGGAAAGCGGTGTGCGTCGTCTCCCTGGGGCCCGAAAAGGAGGAGCCCGAGGAGGAGACGGCTCCGGCAGCGGCGGCGGCGGTGGCGGCAGAGGGGGAGGCGGCGGCCGAGGCCGAAGAGCCCCCCCCGATGCGCGACGCCGGCGTCGACGCTGCCGCCCCCGAGGGGGAGCAGCCGGAGGGAGAGCAGGCGGCCGCATGAGCATAGTAGGGATATTGTGGTCGCGATTTCGTTGGTATGACCGTGTGCGGCATTTCGCGTGTCTAGAGTGGATGGAGGTCGGCGATTTCGTTCGCTATGATCCTGTACGGGGTTTCACGTGGTTAGAGTGGAGGTCCGGGGGGGGCGGGGGGGTAGACACGCGCGTGGGAAGAGGATGAGGTCGGTCAACTTCTGTGATTTAGTAGCCATATCTGTTTTCACTTTGGGGGCCCTCTGCCTGGTGCGTGCCACGAAGGAGCGGCGCGGGGGGTACACGGCAGTTTTTTTTTTTCAATCGTTTCGTTTTTACTTTCGTGGCCTGTGTTTTCATACGCGGCATGCAGAGAGAGTTCTACGACCCGAAACTGCTCTGTGTCCATCCGATAGCCTTTTTTGATTTTTGCAAGCATGTGTGCAGGCACACGGTCCTTGCAGCTTGTGGTTCCCGTGGCTGACATTACACGGGAAAAATACATCCGCTAGAGTGTTTTTCCCTCTGGATCCTCGCGGGCCGGGCCGCCGTAGGACAAACCTCTATCTAATGTCAGGATTATGTTGCGGAACGGCGCTTGCGCTTCCCTACTTTGTCCCGCCGGTGGTACGACCGGTACACCCCCATGCAAACCGTTGCTGTCATATCCGTTGTTGCGCTTTGAGCGCGTAAGACCAACTCTGAAGGGTGAGGCTGCCCGCGACAATACGGTCTCGCTTTGAACTGCTTCTTCCCTCTCTCTCTCGCTCTATCTTCTTCTTCTTCTCTGCGAGAGACACGAAACTCCTCACAAAAGCAACCCCACGCCGCAATCCCCACGCACAGCTGTGGCTGGGGGGCAAGCAGGAGTTTTGGGGTCGCCCTCCCCCCCCCGCCTCGATGCTTGAGCACCCTCCCTCCCCCGCCGACGCCGCGCGGCAACGAAAGCTTACCTAAGATAGCTCACCAATCCGCCACAAATCATCCAGGAAAATGATCAAAAGCACGAAAGGGGACGATGGTGTTGTGGGCTACAACAGAGCAGCTACACGCATCCACACGCGAATCGGCACACACCATGGGTTGCAGTGAAGGTGTCTTAATTAGAGAGCGAAGCATCTTTCCTGTCTGAAACCGCAGCATCCATACATGATACACAAGAGAAAGCAGAGCACATAGCGCCGCAAGCTCCACTCGCGTATGTACATGCATCCACGCTTGATAGACGGGACATGTAGAACCACGCCCCACGATCCGCAAAAAGTTTCAAGCTTGGCCGGTAGCCTGAACTGGAGCAAAACATTGTTGGCGATATTTTTCTTTTTTTCACCGAAATGCTGCAATCCGCTGGCCGCACACTCTAATACCCGCCAAAAATGCGTACGGCCACCGCAAAGATTGAGCCGCAGCCATTGTTCTCCCTGACGACAAAATACCCCACGTCCAAATATCTCTGCGGCCCAAGCAGCAGCAGACCAGGCGTCGGGGGGCTTTCGAAACCGAATACGTTAACCCATGCCGTCACGTGTAGTGTGTCTTGTGTGCAGTCCACCTGCTCTCACAAGGACGGCGGTGTGTTGCGGGTGCTGGTCACACTACGGCTCGGCCATCTGCTCCGGGGTTTTCCCGAAGCGTCTTCTTCGCCGACCGTAATCCCTGCTCGTTTGTTCACAGAACACGAATACGGAACAGAGGAGAGGGGGGCGGTGGATAAACAACGCGGAAAACTATTGTCAGGTGGTCGTCGTAAGCGACATCACGGTTAGGGCCTCCGAAAAAACATCTTGGGGGAAAAGTCGTACTCGACCGCTTCCATACCGTAATATATCACCTTAGAGCGCAGTCTTATTTAAACACATGTAAACGCCCCGCACCGTCCCCACTCGGCGACACCGGATCACAGCGTCCCGTCCCGACTTTTGACAGGATGCAAGGGCATATCCCGTGTGAAGACATGAGCAAGTGCGACCACGACGCCCCCGTCCGGTCCTGTGGGAAAAATGCTCCGTCCGCTGATGGACGCGCGGCCAATGCCCTAACAACTAAGGCCTGCACAACACGAGTACCCCCCCCCGCAGCCGTCAGGGCAGAATTGAGGATCCAATCCCTACGGGTCGGGAAGAGACGCAAGGAAGCTGACATGGCAGTATCGCATGTGCGGGATGGGAGAGGAGAGGTTGCCGAGAATAGTATGGGAGGCGAAGTGGGCAAACAAAAAGAGGGGTAGGCAACCCACGGAATGGGTCAAGGTTGTAGAGGACGTATGGAAGGGGTTAGACATCGACGAAGATGAAACGCTGGAAACGGAGGGTCTACAGGGGTTCAAGGAGAAGATATCTGTTGCTTGTGCCGAGAGAGAAAAACAGAATCTAAGGAAAGAAACCAAGGATTTGGAGGGTCTAGAAGTGTACGGAATGTTGAAAGAAGGAATAGGGTTCAAGGATTACCTACATGGACCAATGGATGCAGGGACAAAGCTTAAGGTCAAATTCAGGACCGGGGACATAGGCCTTCGCGAACGTCGACGAAGACATAGGACGGTAGACGACGAAGACGACAAGTTCAAATGTGATTGAGGCTTCGAATGCGAAGACCGTGTTGATGTAGTCGCGGAATGTCCGTGGTACGAAGAGGAGAGGGAAGTGTACATGACTGAGCTGGGAAAAATACAAGGGACGTACAGGGAGATGTTTGAGGCATGGCATAGAGAGGAGAGGACGGTGCCTGTACTGGGGAGTAGGAAGTGGTTTGAAAAGGCGGGAAGGGATATCGTTAGGATAGACAGGCAAGGGAAGACATTTTTGAGCCACCTTTGGCAAAGTAGGAAGGAACGATTGGCCATCGGTGATCGGTACTGTGGGAACAATGATCCGTCCTCTCGAGGACGCGTGGTCAATGGTCTAACCGCTAAGGCATGCAAAACATAAGAGTACGCCCCCCCCCCCCCCCCCCTCACCCCCTCACCTAAACGCCTCCACGAGGTCGGGCCGCCGGAAGTCCGGCCAGGCCTTCCCCACGACGCACAGCTCCGAGTACGCCGACTGCCACACCAGCAGGTTGGACAGGCGGCTCTCGCCTGAGGTCCTCACGACCAGGTCGGGGTCCGGGATGCCTAGCCGGGCCGTGCTGAGCCGCCGGGCGAGTGCCGGCTCGTCGATGTCGGCCGGGTCCAGGCGGCCGGCGGCGGCCTCGGCGGCCAGTTCCCGCGCCGCCGCCACGAGCTCGGACCTCCCGCCGTACGAGATGGCCAGGCAGAGCGTCATCGTCGGGGTTGGCGGTGCGGCGACGGGTTGTGGCAGCGGTGGTGCGATGCCACCGCCGCCGCTATTTCGGCTGCTACTACTGCTAGCGCCGGAAACCCCGCCTGCCGCCTCCGCCGCCACCGGAATCGCCACAGAGGGCGGGGCGCCTGGGGCGCTAGAAGCAGCAGCAACCCCATCTACAGCTGCGCTACCGCTGCTGCTGCTGCTGCTGTCCTCCTGAATCTCTAGGAGGAGGGAGCGGAGCCGCGCCGGCAGGCGGTCGAGCTCTCCGATGGCCGTGAGCCGGATCCCGTTCCGGCGAAGGCTGTCACGCTGCTCCAGCAGAGTCTCCTCCATCAGCTGCGGCCGTCGAAATGAATGATGATGGATACGGCATACACGTATTGGGGGGGTGAGGGCCAAGATCGCGATGTTCTGCGCAGACACCCTTAAACAATGATGGGGCGTGAGCCAAGATCGATGTTGTCGGTGAAGAAAGAAGTAGAAACGGATTCATCGTGTCAAGTCCCACACAGGAATGCTTCCCACAAACCTATGAGAGCCGGCGACGGGAGGGGGGTTATCCACGCCCCCATCACGACCTCGGGTATTCACGAGGCCTAGCCAACCCCACATACTCTCGAACTCTCATCCCCGGAGGAGAGGGGGGGTAGGGCTGGCGAGGAAGGCTTATTCAAATCCCTGTGAAGTGTCGCCGATTAAAACATGTAACCCGTAGAACATACTCACATCCATGATGAAAGAAACTTCCCCCGTCGGCCGCCTCCAGTTCTCCGTCGAAAACGCGTACAGGGTCACGAACTGGCAAACCACGAAACAACGAACAACAACATCAATGGAACAATGAACAGGGAGGGGGAGGAGGGAGGGGGAGGAGGAGAAGGAGGGTCGGAAAGGGAAGGAGCGCAGAGAGGCAGCTAGACACCAGCAGGCACAAAGAAACTGGGGTGTAATCGTGTCGGGCCGGCCCGTGTGATGTAGAGAAGAGGTCATCAAGTTTTTCATGCCCCCCCCCCCCCCCAGCCTTTGGGCTGGGCAACAACCCATTTATGATAAACAGTTGAGCCGATGATCGGGAAGCCCCTATTGCACATTCCTAGTTTGATCCCTACCGCGAGCCTCCCATTGTGTTCGGAGCAGCCGGCATTCGGACCCCTGCCGTGGAACCACATACATAGCTCCGATAGGACTTGAGGCAAGGCGGGAAGGCTGTATCGGGTTTCGTGCAAAGGTGCTCTCCCATATTGACCTCGCGGCTGACACACATCGTCTTCTCTGCTGATCGCTGTGCATCCAGGTGGGTAATTCTGCACGTGTTGTATCCTTCGCCCTCCTCCAGTAAGATGTCCACACCACTTCTCCACACGGAGATGCCAACTGCTACTTGCTGCCGCTGCTGCCCTTCATGACGGATGCTCTACAACGTGATTGCGACATGGTGTCAACAAGAAATCTCGGCAAACCGCTCTGAGGAACAACAGGGAAGTCGACCGACCAACCAGCCAACCAACCATCCATCCATATATCGTCTTTTCGTGCTTTACTGAAGTTTGCCTACGCCAAACATAACATGAAACAAGCTAAGCAAGAAACAAACGGACCGTTACGCCCTACTTACCATGCACCCTGTGTACCAACCTTATCTCATGCATCAATGACACGTAAACTCCAAAAGATCAACTGCCATTTTGCAGATTCAAAAACGGTGGGAAACAACTGTCCGTAAAATTCAAATTTTAGATTTGAAAAACGAGTAGTCTCTCCCATGACTTGTTCTGTGTGTGTATCTTTGTTCTCTGTGTGTGTATTTTTCCTAATAAAAGTCCTAAAATCGTACGGAATACCTAACAGACTAGCAAGTTGTCACAAAGACTCTGCGCCGTATTCCCTGTGAAGGTTACATTTTACAACACACGAAATAACGGAGTGGTTCTCCCCGATATTTCTGTCGTTGGCCCAGTAGAGAACTACAGGGGATGCATCGCAAAATGTAGGCTACCTCTACTGATGGTTTTGTACTTAGCACCAGCTGGTTTCACTGATATAATTCATCAGTGTATAGAGTTAAATAGACTCGAAATAAGTCCAGTACCTAGCCGGTTTTCCTCCACTCACTGAAAAGACTCCACCACATCCCGTTCGAATGTGGGTGTATCTCGAACGGGTAGTCTTTCTGTGTGTGTATCTATTTTTCCTAACAAACCGAAGAGGAAATAAAATTGGGCGAGAAGTTTGGGAGATTTTGACGCAAAGTGGCCAACAAATCCTGAAACATGCCCGACAAAAAAGTAGTAGAGGATGCCTCGCGACTTGGGTGGCAAAACCCAACACTCAAGCGTAAAGTGATCGGTGGAGTTTCGGGTCCACCCCATGGGATGATTCGGCTCTCGACATCGCACGAAGAACTTGTGTCAACAGCATTCCGGCTTGTCTCATCCCGCGAAATACACGGAACACACATGGGTCTCCAAGCATACAACAAAAACCAGCAGAGCACTACCGGTGTTCCTCCCGCACCTCAACCCCGAGGCGTCGACAGGCCTCAACCGCCTCCCCTGCTCGGCGGGCTCCCTCCGCATGCCCAATCCTCCGCGGCAAATTTCTGTTAGCTGCCCTGTTTGTTTGTTTTTTGGGGGGGGCGGGTTGCGGCTTCTGGGGTCAGACGGACCGGTATTGTCAAATGTTTGACTGCCGTCCACGCGGACGTGCGCTTGACACACGACAGCAGGCGTCTCATCGAAAAATATTGCGCTCGCCACGGTAGCTTGTCCGTGATGTCATCCTCGGTACACCTCACGGGGGTGGCATACATACAACACATGTACATCGCTTGTTTTCACGAGGACCAAAAAGTCAGGACACGGCCGGTGAAATAGAGCTACTGCTAGGCATAGCCCGAATATTCTTTTCGGGGTATGTATAAGTACAAAGGGGCCCGGCGTGTGGCAGCGAGGTGGCCTTGCCTACCGCAGCACCTTCATCATGGCTCGGCTGTTGGCGGTCAGCCAATCGACTTACGTTTAAACATATGGTTCGCATGGTCAGGCAACCGCCACTGTTGACCACTATCGGCATGCGCTCCACGGAAAGATGGAGAGGATTGCACGGGTTCAAATACGGCGCGACTTTCTGTGAGAAAACTCTTGTATCTGTACGTGCTACTTATTTGCCCATCTTTGTAAAATACTCCGCCGCCCCGGTTCCCCCCCCTTTTTCTCTTTGTACTCTCACCATCGCCCGTTGCCGTCCATGACGAATGCCACGTGCCGCGGCACCACACGAAGCCCCTCCGCTTCCCTCTCCTCCTCTTCACCTTCCAGCTTTGCTGCTGCTGCTGCTGCTGCCGCCGCCGCCCCCACCGCCGCCACCGGCCTCGGCCTCTCCCCCCCTCCCTTCGATCCTCGAGCGTCGGACTCGTCACCCTTGGCCTGACGCCCGTTTTTTCGCCTCCTTCCGTTCGCGAAGAAATGTTCCGTCGCCGCCATGCCTCGGGAGAGGACCCCGCGATCTCTTGAGTAGGTGAGGATCGGAGGCGTGTGTTGTTAACCGGGGAGTGGGGGGGAGGGAGGGGGGGAGGGTGCAGAGCAAGACATAATAGCACAGGGATCAGGATGTTCGGTTGCGGCCTCAACAGCATAACATGTAAAACATGAACATTTGAATCCTAGTTTAGTCCTTCGTGAGGTGATTGCAAGGCGTACAGTATGTCATTCACCATTGGGCAGGCATGTGCAGCTGTTCGGACCTGCGTGCAATGCGCACATGATCGAAAGCTTCGCCACCTCCCCCCCCCCCCCGTCCCATGCATGCGATGAAAGTTGCGCCCCGTGACCAAATTAATCCCCCCACCTCGACAGACAGAAGGTACCACGCAGCAAGAGGCTGCGCAGATGGGAAACGCACATGAACCCTCCGACCTTCTTGGCCAACTTTGAGGAATCCTTATCCTTGAGCTCTTAACAGCGGGCAGCGCTGCTGTCTGCTGGCCCACACATCCCACCTTTGATCTGTCCGTTTCCCTTCTCCACGCGCTCCTCCAGGACCAACGCCGTTGTTCCTCCTGCTTCCCCTTCCCCCGCTAACACTACCGCTGCTGCTGCTGCTGCTGCTGCTGCCACCGCAAGTCCCACTGGCTCGCGCGTCCCCAGCAACAGCAGCCGCTCCCTCCCCCTCCCGCGTTTCGGTGCTCCCGCTAACGGCGGAGACCATCGCCGACATCGAACCCTCGCCGCAGCTATGTCTCCAGCTTCTTCGAATAGCACCGCCAACGCCGCCGCCGGCGTCGTGGTTGCTGGTGGTGGTGGCACCGCCGCTGGTTGTGGTGCTACTACGGACGGCCGGTCGTGATCTCGCCGCCAACAGCAAGCTCTCGCGTCGTCCGAAAGCACCGCTGGGCGTAGACCACCATGGGCCGCTCCCAGCGAAAGGGCTTGACGACAGCGAGGGGTGACATCGGTGGTAGTGGCCGGACGCGGTGGTTGCAGAGTCGGTGGAGCGGGACGGAGGATGCCGGGCTGCCGGACGCCTGCTGCTGCTGCTGCTGCTGCTGCTGCTGCTGCTGCTGCAGAGAGGAGTCGAGGTTGATGTTGGGGTCAAAAAGCAGGCAGGCTGCCGGTGTGCATCACCCACGCTGCTGCTCGTCGTTGCTACCAACACTGCAAGAAGAACCAAGGTGCAACATAGATTCGTCGCCGTATGACCCCTCCCTTCCGCCATGGACCACAACTTCACGGCAGCGCTGCTGAGCTGGAACGCTGGCTGAGCTTGCCAGCACCGAGTGCGAGAAGCTTGTGAGAAGCACCGCCGGGGGTGGCGCGATCTGGATAGTGTGGGGGTACCGATTATCGTCTGCGAAGCTCAGCTCTCTCCGCTCGCCGCTCGAGAGGCAGGAGCGGCGGAGCGGCATGCATCTCGGCCTCGCACATAGCAGATAGTCGCGTCGCTCTGGGGTGCTTCACGTCCAGTCCAGCATTCTTGTGCTGCTTGCAGGGTAGAAATTGTGACAGGCCGGAAGTACATTGCTGCGAAGAGCAAGGTGTGAGGAGGACGTGGAACCTGCTGCTGCTGCTGACGAGAAACGAAAACACACCGCAGCGAGGGACGAAGCCACGCAACACCAATGGCAGAGCCAGATGTGAGGAACGACGGTAACAAAGCGCCTATTCTTGAGTAGAGCCATGCAGGACAGTGCACTCAGGGGGTAGAGCGTGCTTGAGTGTATGCAGCGCGCTTAGCTCCTCTAATTGTGAGCAGCAGCAGCGGTGGGCCCGCTGATGTTGTTGATGTCATGCTGAGAGCAATCAGGGATGTTCTTTGGACAGGACTCACTGCATGAAACTCACTAAGAATCACGGTGGCACGGCGGTGTGTGTGTTTATCTGCTGCGCCTCCGAATTTCTCGGAAAAGAATGGAACGATCGAGCTCGAGCGTAGCAATTCGCTACGAAGCAGTGGCACGCACGTAAGTGCTCCGTCTCCAAATACGTTGCTCAGTGCAGAAAAATGGTTCTTGGACTTCGGACGGAGATGATGGTGTTAAGAGTCGCGTGGCCCCGCCCACCCCGGTCGTTTTCCATCGCCCATCTGTCGGCATTCATTTTCCAACAAGCGCTCAGGCAAGGCGTTTTTTCAAAACGAACGTCTACTTTTCTACCGGCGGGGGAGCCCGCGTGCTCTATCGTTTATGCGCTCTCTCTTGCGGTTGGTCCCATCGTAAAATTATCGTTTGGAAAACACCTGCAGCTCCTGTCCGGTGTCATGCTCTACATAGAGGAGATCTCACCCCGCCTGGACTGGTCTTCAGTTTTCGAATCTCGATTACTCCGCAGCAGAAAAAAAAAAAAAAAAGAGTGGCGGTGCCGAAAATATCAGGCGTCGTTGGAACCGTCTCGTCGGGAGCGTCCGAAAACACCTCGTTTGACATTCGTGTCGTCTTGGTCATGGAGTATCCCACTGCCTGCTGTTCTTGTGAAAGAAACATGGAAATATATATCACGAAATTGCAGCCAATCAGAAGAAACCGTTCGTCTAAATAGTGAAGCTCCTGGGCACCGCGACGATCACATTTACCGTTTCTGTCTTTGATCCAGAGGATAGTGTAGCCTCCCCCCATGCTACCCCCTCACGGGGTCCCAGTTCATGGCAGATAGAAGTGTTCTGTATTTCAACAGCACTAAGGCTGACGACTTTTCATTGGTCAGCCGGTTAGCGCGGTCGATGCTAATAATAAAAACATACACACACGTGTAGCATAATCTGTTTACATCGCTCTCGTCGTCATCGCCGTCTCTCTCCCCTGATAATGGCAGCAGGCGGCGGCCCTCCGGAAGGAGCTGGCCATGGTCAAAGACAAGGCGAAGACGTACATCTCCAAGCTGAACGAGGTGAATAATGATGATGAATGTCGCGAAGGCTCGGGCCATCCCAGGCTTCGGGCGCTCCTGTTGCTGCGTAGAAACGACTTCGCTGCGCTTGCGATACCCGTTCCCGGATCGGCGGCTATATCGTTCAACTCGCAGAACCTCTTCATTCACTGCTTGATTATTATTCCCGTCGTTTTTACTATAGATCCCGGGACAGATTGTAAGTGGGTGTTACCCATCGGTCACCGTTTTCAGGAGTTACATCCCTGCGGCGTAGACAACGAGCTGCCTCCCGATAAGCTAGCTCGCTATAGCCATCGTGGTTGGGTCGAAGGACAGGGTCACGAGGAAGAATAAATGAGTGAATTGCCAGCGGTTTCTGCACGATATATCGCCTTGGTTCCCGCCCTCACGAGGCCCGGGGTTGCTGCATCGTGATTGATCATGTTTTCGTTGCGAGCACTGCTGACCTGCACAATGTTTGGTGGCGGTGTGTTGAACTTGTTTTGCCAGGAGAAAGCGGCGCTTGCGAAGGAGCTGCAAGACAAGTCCAACGTCCTGGCCGGGGTGAAGGATAAGACCAAGGCGTACGTGGAGAAGCTCAACAAGGACAAGACGGCGGCGTTGGCGGTCCTCGAAGACCAGGTCCGTCTGTATGCAGAGAAACAGACTGGTGCCATTTTTTTTATTTGTTTGGGCTTCTGTATTTTCTTCTAGTGCCGTGTCGTCCCGCGGGACCAGACTTGATTAGGGATAGTTGGTTCCCATATGATGGAACGCGCGTGCGTTCGCAGCGGTATGCTACCCTGGTTCTTTGGTGTCGACTGGTCACCCCCCTCACGTTGGTTCGAAGACGACGACCCGTTGTTGAGGAATTGCTTCTCCCGGGGCTAACAATAAACACAAAAGCTTCTGTCGCCCCTAGAACTCCGCCTGTCCCGTTGAACACCCCGACCACCACTTGAGACCGATGTTGCGGGACTCGACCCGCTTACTCTTTAAGATGGTTGTTGGATTCATGCACACGCTGTCCCTCTTTTGTTTTGATTTCCCCTCACTGCCGATGAGACGGGCATTGGGCTCCGGTCCTCGCGCGGTCCGGCCGAACGCTTGTGTGGCAGTCTTGAAAGGGGACGCGTCTTTGTACCCTTGGATGGGGGCTTACCTCTGGTTTCTGGTACATGTCTCGGCGTCATTATTGTCGACCGCGTGGTCCCTTCTTTTCGTTCTTGTGGCTGTGTTTTGTTGGAATACTGTAGGTGAAGGACAGAGACGGGCGGTTGCTGCGGGCGAAGGAGCTGCTGCAGGCCAAGCTGGCGGCCAAAGACGAGGAGCTCCAAGCGGCGCAGGTGCGTTGTGGTTGTCTTTCCTTTCTGGTTGTTGTCCATGTGCGTCGTTCGTGGCATGGTGTATTATGGTTGCGTACAAAGAAATACGTTCCTTGGCTTCTCTTTTTGTGTGCCTTCCGCTGTCCCGGGTTGTTTCTGAACTCGACTTGAAGTATTAACGTTTCCATTCCTCTCCCAGACAGCGCACAGTCTGCACGCAGCGAGTTTTCCCTCTGCCTTCGGACTACCGGACATGTGCGACATTTTGTCCTGTCCCGCGTCCATTTAAGAGGCTTCTTTTTTGCTAAAGACAGGTTTGGGGGCTTGATAACATCACCACTACATATCACTGCATGGGGTAGGATCCGATCATGTCTTGTAAATGCACGCCCTTCGGGTACAGATGCACACCGTGTACAACCAACCTGACAACTTTTGCCCAACAACTTGTTGGTATGTGTCAGGCGGAGGCTAAGACCCTCCGGGACCAGGCCGAGTCAGCTGCGGCGGTGTCAGGCCACGACCCCCAAGCAAACGGAGGCAGCGCCGGTGCTGATTCACCGAGTGAGGAGGCCGTGGCGGCGGCGCGAGCCGCTGCCGAGGAAGAGATAAAGTCTCTGAAGGGGGAGTTGCAGCGTGTGTCGGAGGCGTTGGAGGCATGTGAAGCGTCCAGGACTGAGACCGAGACTCTTCTCGCCGAAACCAAGCAGGTGTGTGCGTGTGCGCGCGGCGGACGGTTGTACACAGGTTGATGAGAGGAAGCCTTGAGTGCTTTGAAGTCAGTCGTACTTGGGGGGGAGGGAGGGCAGGATCCGTGTTTGTCTGCGGGACCCCTAGTGACACCACCCAGGGAAGCACACGCCAGTTTCTCCACAATATCTCGGTGATTCGAACCACCCATCTGGCGAGATTGTTGTAGCAGAAAGAATGTAGGCGGGGGGGTTAGGTCCCAAAGCTTCTACCTACCAACACGAGCGTGTAGACGCTATTCACATGCACGCCTGATAGTATTCCGAGGGCCCTTCGACCTTCTTTTCCTTCCGCACCCTGCGCGCCGGGATGCGGCACGCCCTCTTCCTGTCTGCGCTTCCTTGTGCGTCTCCTTTATACCTCCTTCCCTACTGGAAGCCACACTTGCTGAGTTGAATCTCATCATGGGTGTATGACAAGACCACTTCTCTGTGTGCGTATCCACGCGGCTAAATCTCATAATCGATACCGGGATCCAACTCACAGGCAGCGGAGGAGGCCACCGGGAGGGTGACGGCCGCGGCGGGGGGGCGGGACGACGCCTTGGCTCGTGCAGAAACCCTGCAGGCCTCCCTGGAGGCAGCGGCCGCCGCTGCGGCCGCCGCTGAGAGCGCGGCGCGACAAAAGGCGGAGGAAGAGCTGGAGGAGGTTCGAAGAGGTTCTGCCTCGGATTTGGAGCGGGAGCAGGTGCGGGGTGGGTGTTGTCGGCCTCTCTTCTGTGCGCGGCGATTGGACGGCGGTTGCAGTCTTGATCTGGACCGCTTTTTTGTGTGTAGCAGTCTAGCTCTGTATAGCTGGCCCATCTCTTGTCATTTGGATGACGTGGCTTTTTGCGCATAGTTTGGCTTGCCGGTGTTTGCAACCGGCCCGCCCGTGGTGCCTTGTTACATACAACTCGCAAGAATGCCTCACCTCTGTCCCTCGGGTTCGCCCCGCTGCTGCGCGAAATGACTAGTCTTCTCTGGCGTTCATACTGAGCATTCATGCTGCTGCCCTCCGCGTGCCCCCCCCCCTCTTCTCGTCCGTTCATGACCCGACGTACACCCACAACCAAGGCTGCCGTGAGGGCCCTCGAGGAGCGCCTCGCGCAGGCGCAACAGGCGGCGCAGTCCGCGGCCGAAGGCCTTCGGGCGGAGCTGGCCGACAGCGAGGCCGCTAGGGCGGAGGCCGGAACGGCCGCGGCGGATTCCCTCGCCAAAGCGGTGGCGGAGGCAACCGAAGCGGCGGAGAAGGAAGCCGCCGCTGATGCTAGCGATGCAGCGGCGGCGGCGGCGGCGGCGCAAGAGTCAGCGGCTGCGGCGGCAGCAGCACAAGAGTCGACGATAGAAGAGCTGCGGTCGAAGCTGGCCGAGAGCGAGGCCGCTAGAATGGAAGAGTCGGGGGACAAGTCGGAGGCGGCGGCGGCGGCGCTTTCGCAGGCGGAAGCTGGTAGGGCCGAAGCCGAGTCGGAGGCGGCGAGGCGGGAGGAAGCCCTTAGAGCGCAGGTGGCGGGCATGGAGGTGGAGGTTGCCAGTCTTCGGGAAGAGCTTCGCGTTGCAGAGGAGGAAAAAGAAGTCGCGGCAGCGGCGGCAGCGGCGGCAGCGGCGGTGGAGAAGGACACGGACGGGGCCGGGAGCTCGGCAGAAGGGTCGTGTGTGGCGAGCGGCGAACCGCCGGTAGCTGCAGTGGACAGCACCGACGGGGGTGCCGCAGAAGACGGTGCGGCGGCGGCGGCGGCGGCGGCGGACGCGAAGGAGGAGGTGGATGCCCTCGTCCGTCGCATCGCCGCCCTAGAGGAGGAGCTGGCAACGTCGAAGCTTGCTCTGCACCGGCAGGAGGAGCAGGCGGCGGCAGCGGCAGCGGCAGCGGCAGCGGTGGAGGCGGCGACGGCGGGTACGGAAGAGGAGATGGAGGCAATACGGGAACGTCTGCGGGTTGCGGAGCAGGAGACAGCGGACCTGTCAGCAGAGCTGTCGAGCGAAAAGGAAGCGGCAGCGGCGGCAGTGACGGCGGCGGCGGCGGCGGCGGGTACGGAGGAGGAAATGGAGGTACTACGGGAACGTCTGCGAGTTGCGGAGCAGGAGACAGCTGATCTGTCGGCAGAGCTGTCGAGCGAAAAGGAAACGGCAGTGACGGCAGCGGCGGCGGCAGCGGCGGCACTAGAAGCGACACAAGCGGCGAAGGACCAAGAGACCGCGGAAGAGGCGGCGACGGCAAGCGCGGCGGCGGCGGCATCGGAGGAGGCCCTCAACGCCGCCCGACGCGAGACCGAAAAGGCCTTGGAGGATTCCGACAAGCAGGCCGAGGAGCTCTCGTCGAGGCTGATGGGCGCCCTGGAGGAGCGGGAGGAGGGCCGACGGCGCGAAGCCGCCGTTGCGAAGGAAGCCGGACGGCTCCGGGAGGAGCTGGCGGGGGCCACGGGGGAGCTCGAGCGGGCGCGGGCCGAGGTGAAGGGCCGGGACGCCGCGGCGGACGAGAGCGCCAGCGTGTGGGCCAGCAGGGTTAAGGAGTTGGAGGAGAAGATGGAGGCGGCGGAGGCAGGAGCTGTCGAGGCCGTCAAGGCTCTAGAGGACGCGCTGACGCAGGTACGCACCATGAGAGGGAATTGTGGGTTGCAGCAGCAGCAACCATCGCGTTTTGCTTTGTTTTCTCTGGCCGCGGGTGGCAGCAGCGCCCCCTTCTGTCGTTCTGGCCAACAAGCCAGGTCGCCGTGTCGTCCACCCGGCCTCAAACCTGGCGGCTTCCGGTTCGCGCTGACACAGACAACGCTGTGTGTGTGTGTGTGTTTTGTTACAGCACCGACCGCTCTGACCGGCTGACCAATGAGAATACCTCAGTCTCAGTGAGGTTGAAAACGAAAAACGATCTACAGCGAAGGCCATGATCTGGAGGCCCGTCAGGGGGCATCATGGGGGAGGCTAAGGGTGTGTGTGTGTGTGTGTTCAGGCGTATGTTCAAGGGCATGAGTTGTTTCGTTTGCTCCCCGTCTGTGCCTTGGCGGTTCCATCCTCCCGCAGCGCTTTCGCGCCGCTCGCATGTTGCGTGCCTTTCCTGCCCGTCCCCCGCGTGTCTCATCCGCATCTATCACTTGTTGGTTGCGCGATCACAGCGGGAGCAGGAGGCGGAGCGGCTGACGGAGGAGGCGGCAGGGCTAAGGAAGGAGACGTCCCTCGTTAAGGCGGAGCTCGAGGCTAGGGGCGAGGCCTTGCGGCAGGTCAGAAACGCAGACTGCAAACACGCTATGCATAGAACCAGAACCCTTTTTATTCTAGGCCGTTGGTGGCGTCTCGTTTCCGTTCGTTCGTAGATATCTACGGCGGTGCCACGAGGTGTGTGTGCAGTACATTGCCTGGTGCACGCGAGCCTTCTTTTTTTTTTCGGAAGTCGTCACTACTGTATGTGCAGCTGCTGTGTGCGAAAAGGTGGCCATTGAACTGGAAGCCGGTCTCACGTGTTGGATGGCAACAAGTGTGTAGTATCAGAGGACAACTCTGTCTACCGTGTTCAGACCACGCTGGACCTGGCTTGTCTGCCTCTCTGACCTCCCGTTCGAACACCACCTCGTTAATTTCTATTTTTTCTTTCACCACTTGTGACCACGGAAGGCGTCGGTCAGTTGGACCGGTACGGGTATCAGGAGGTACTGAGTAGAGACCAAACGTTTTTTAGTTTGAAGACAACATCAGCAACAACTCTGTCTACTGTTTCCACAACACACTGGGCCTGGCTCGTCTGCCTTCCTGACCTTTCGTTCGAACAACGCCTCCTGGTATTTTTTTACACCCACCTTACGGTTTTTAATGCGAAGACAACAATAACAATAACAACAACAGCAACAACAACAACACTAACAATAACCCCATCTACTGTTTCCACAACACACTGGGCCTGGCTCGTCTGCTTCTTTGACATTCCGTTCGAACACCGCCTCCTTCTATTTTTTATGCCCACCGTTTCGGAACGGTTTTTAATTTGAAGACAACAACAACAACATCAACAACCTTATCTCTACCTTGCCTAGGCCAAGCTAGACCTGGCCTCCGTGTTGGAGGACTCCACCGCCACCGGCGCGAAGCTTTCGGAGGCGAGGTCGTCGCTGGAGAAGACACAGGCGGCCCTCGTGGAGGCCGAGGCGAGGCTGGAGAGCGAGAGCGCCGCTAACGCCGGGCTCAAGGCCGCGGTTATGGAGACGAACGAGGTACAGCAGTCGTGGTGGTCCTGATATATCGCTTTGTAGTGACTGACAAAAATCACCGCGTTATACATTGCAAAAAAGCATTGGGCGGCTTTTGTTTTCGGTCTTTATGTTTTTGGTGTTTGGGACGCAATATCGGGACCCGCGCTGTTGGGGGAAGGTCTCTGAAGACAAGTTTAGTACTTCGAGTAGGCCAGGTTTTTGCGCTAAGGGTTTTTTACCGCGACACGCCGGGAACTGCGCTATTCGGGACAGCTATTGCTGCACGTTTTTTTTTTCCGCCGGAGATGGGGAGCTGGCTCTCTCTTATTTTTTGCACCGTTTCATTTGGTTGAGTTTTTTGTTTTTTGCAGAACAGCACAGGATTTACCGTTGTGCGACAAATTTCTGTGATCGTTTTGGCGTGATGATGTGTGGGTTTTTTACCTTGCCGCGGAAAAAATGCAACCCTCGTGTCATTGTTGTGCTCGATAGTTTGCTGTAGATATCATTCATGTATCTAGGAGGCGAGCGCACTCTTCAGGGCTGGAGAAGGCTTCTTTTGGGACCGGCGTATGGAGAACTGGTTTTCTTGTCGCGGCTATGTCCCTTGCTGAATGAATCCTTTTTCGCAATTCTAGCCGTCAAGGCCACCTGCTGCGCGGGGAAAGCAACCTAGGCTGAGAAGTCATCACCCCACAGACAGCTTTTTTTGTTTGAAAGTCCAGGTTTTTTTTGTTTTCGGTTGCTGCTGCTTTTCTTTGTTTTTCCTGCCGCCCGAGGCACCAGCCGTCACGAAGTAGGTCGACGAGACGTAAATATCGTTGGTATGAAGAGTAGAGCGAGGCGTCGGCGGAGTGTTTATTTTTTGTTGTTGAATGCCGCGGATCCCCCTATACACTGATTGGTCTGGGTACATACCCTCATCCCCGCCCACTGTTCAATCGCTTGTCGATGAGGAGATGTTACTGCCCTTTGCTGCTGCTGAAGCCCAAGCTTGGTGTTTTCTCACCGCCATCAATGCCGGAATGGTAAAGAGGAACGTGACTGACCTTTCTCTCTTTCTCTCTCTCTCTCTCTCTCTCTCTCTCTCTCTCTCTCTCTCTCGCTCGCTCTCCCCCGTATCGGTTTGCCGCCCGTCCCCAACAGACCGTGTCGAAGCGAGTGGACGTCCTCCGAGACGCTATCGAGAAGGTGGAAGCGGAGCGAGACGCCGCCGCCGCAGACGTAGCCTCGAGCAAGACTCAGCTCCAAGCCCTTCAGGCCCAGGTACAGACGGAGAATATCCTCGTGGTGAAACGCCAATACATATTGGGTGTAAGGCTCATGTGATGCTGCCTCAACAGGCTCCACCTGAACACAACAGTAGCAACCAGCAGCAGCGTTTCTGTCGGCCGGACGCGAAACATTTGTTAGCAGTTGACAACGGAGATCACGCGTGCTTTTACAAGCTCATCAATATGTCTACCTTTGGGTTGGAGCGTTACGGCATGCCTTCCGCCATGGTGACACATGATACTTTTTTTGTTTCTTCTTATTTTGGTCGGTGGTCGCGGTGGCGAGACAGGTGGCGTCCCTGCTGAAAGAGAACGCTGGTGCGAAGACGGAGGCCGGGCTGAGGGTGGGCGACCTGCAGCAGCGGTTAACGGCGGCCCAGGACGAGCTTGGTCGAGAAAGAGAGGCGATCGCCGAAAGAAAGGTGCTTGGTGCTGCTGGATGGCGCGGCCCGTTTCAGCCGGGCAGGTTTAGTTTGGCTGCTGCTGCTGCTGCTGCTGCTGCTGCTGCTGCTGTTGTTGTTGTTGTTGCTCCAGTTGTCGTTTCTGCTGCTGCTGCCGCTGGCGGCAGATGTTATTGTTGCTGCGGGTGGTGTTCATTTTGTTGTTGCTGCTGCTACTGCTGCCCGCTGCTGATGTTACTGTTACTGCGGTTGGTGTTGATGTTGTTGCTGTTGTTGTTGTTGCTGCTGCTGCTGCTGCTGCTGCTGCCGCTGTTGTAGTGGCCCACTCCCGCGGTCATCGGGTGTGTTGCTGGTGCGAGCGCTTGTATCGTTGTGTATGCTCCAAGTTCAGCTCATTGTTGTGGTTATTCGTTTGTTGAGGTTGGAGTGTTCGACTTTTCTCGCCATCACCCGGCGCGCTACCGTCATGTCGCATGTACAAGCTCGTGGATCCCGCTCGCTCTCGCTCTTGTCCCGCTGGACTTTCTTGCCTTACTCTTCCGTCCCCTCCCACGCCTTCCCGCACCCCTTGTACCGGGCTTCCAGAAAGAGATGCAGGCGTACGCAGAGGCGATGGGAAGGGAGGGAGAAACTCTCCGCGCTGCCACTAAGGAGGCGCAGGTAATCGGCTCCTTCGTGGCTTGATTTTGTGTTTCTGCGCCTGTGCTGGGGCTGGGAGACAGTCGCCGTTTGCGTTTGATGACAGCATGTGTCTTCCGCGCCCCCAAGACCTTGTTCTGATGGCGATTCTGTTGCAATTTTTTTTCGTCCGTTGATTGATTTGATGTAGGTGATTTGTGTGTGCTGTTGACTATTAATAGTGGTCTGTGCATGCCGTCCTTTGTACTCGCGTCGATCTCGCTCGTCGTTTGTCTCACCGACGGAAGTCCAAAGGCCAGCGTTAGGAGAACCGGTCGAGTCGTTGTGCGTGTGTTTCTTTGTTTCGCATCGACCGCGCTAACTGCCCGACCATATTCTCGTCTGTGCGTGTGTTTTTCGCAGGCCATCGCGGCAAGGGCTACGGCGGCCGAAAGCGAGAGCAAGTCCTGCGTGGCGCTCGTGAGGCGGGACGGGGAGGCGGCCGCGTCCAGCCTGAGGCAGGCGCTGGAGAAGCAGGCGGCAGAGGCCAGCCGCACCGTGGCAGCACTCGAGGAGCGGGTAAGGCTGATGGCCATGGTCTACAAACGATGACAGACACTGCCTACTATACTAGTGGTCGGAATCCGTTCCTGTGTTTTTCTCGTGACTTGTGTTTGGGGCGTTTTTTTTTTTTGTTGGTCTTGGGTGGTGTGTGTGTTCGCGATTTCCAGTATTTTGTAATGGTTGGGGAAGGAGTCAATTGGAGGGTAATCGTGTCTTCATCCTCACTTTCATTTCGTGTCAGGCGTGGGTGGGAAATGCCCTCCACCCCCCTATCATAGTCGACATGCCTCTCTGCTCTGCCAACGCCTTGACCCATGTGACCCATCCGGCGCGTATCGGCTCACGAGTGCCCCGTCGACAATATTGTTTCTGCAGCACGTCAGCTACGTGAACGTATCGCCTGCTTACCTTCCATTGTTTTGTCGCTACCTGCTTCACCCCCCCCCCCCCCCAA
>FN648970.1:556622-573386 GCA_000310025.1 Ectocarpus siliculosus
GGGGGGGGGGGGGGGGGGGGGGTGTACTCATAGTCGTGCATGCCGTAGTCGTTTGACCATTGACCTCGCATCCCTACAAAGCCGGGACGGAGCACGCCGGGTTCTCACCGGACCAGGCTCTCACATCACCAAGCGCGAAGCGCCGTGAGGTATTTGGCGAGTCGCATGAAGGGTGAGCTGCATCCTGCTAAGGGTGTTCGGCATCTTGTGCTTACTTCCTTGCGTATGGATGACAGCTACGTATGACTTAATTTATTTTCTGGTGCTTTCACTTCCAGAGACAGTAGTAAGCACTGTGTAACTGCCTCGAGGAAGCTTGACCATTTTAACACAACGTGGTGCGATCATCCCCCGTTGCGCGGAGTGAGGTTTCTCGACCCCGCACAACATGATCTACTCGACCACCATTATGGTTACCGCCAAAAAAAAAAACGAGGGTAAAAAAAAAAAAACGGTAACCTGGTTGCCGGAGTTCACGAAGTGAATTGGCTTGTTTTACAACGGTCGTTGCCAAGCGACGAAAACCCAGAACCCCGATGGGCAACCACCGGGGGGGGGCGGCTTGTTTTACAACGTCGTTGCCAAGCGACGAAAACCCAACCCCGATGGCAAACACCGGGGGGGGGGGAGTTTGGAGGGGGGGGCGACATAACCCGGGGGCACCACAACGACGATTACTATATGCTGCTATTTAATACTAGAAGTACATGCATGCATAGGTATACATGAGAATAGTAAAACAGTCTACAGCAAGAAGCAGCAGAATGTACTTTTTCTCACAAACACAACCTTAGTGGAAATTAAATTACATATTGGTAAGCTCCACCCCTACTAACAGCTACTTGTACCCCGTTCTTGCTTGTTGAAATGATCATTTTCTGGAAACACGAGAGAAGAATAACCTATTGAATTCGCAGGTGGTGTATCTACACGGTAAGGAAATGCACGAAAGGGACGACATGACGCAAAACGAAACAGAGAGGCAACGGACTATCTCCGGTTATACTTCATGTCGTCCCTTTCGTGCACCTCCTTGCCGTATTACTACATAGAGTGGAGTAGTTGTGAGTGTGGCGATGCTGAAGTTTATCGCTCCGCGTAGAGCGCTTGAGAGAGAGAGAGAGAGAAATGGCGGCTGGCGGCGGGGGTGAAGATAGGCAGGAAGACGAAAGTCGGGAGAAACGACAGGTGCATTTAGAACCGTGGGGCTACTAACCCCAATTGTGCGTGTTACCGCACCCCCGTGTTAGCGTTTTTCTATAGCGTATTTCTCCACAACTATTACGGGAGGGTGCGAACACCAACCGATACCTTCCGGAAAGCCCTCGACGAGATGTTTCCAAAACTAACCTTTTCGGAGGTGATACCTCCCTGGTTGCAACATGTGTACCACCGACCATCTGTGCGTCGCTTGAGTGCCTCGGTTGTGGCGAACCTGCACTCCATCTATGCGCTCCGGTGGGCGTGATGTATTTTCCCAGTCCCAGGACGTTGTGCATCCCGGGCAGGGCTTTGGGAGACGGTAACACTACGGAACGCTAGTGCACTGAATGGCTGCATCGACGTCATCCGAGACTCACCGAAAAAAAAGGGATACTGAAACGCCTGACACACGCGAAGGAGCTGCTTCGTGACAACCATTCTGCTGACGCAGAGTGGACGGGAATGTCACTTCATGGTGATCGACCTTCAGCACCGGTCTCTACCGAGCGACATCCATCAGTCGCTAGAGGAAACGACGACAACGCTGCACCAGATGAATATCGGCGACTTGCCCCACCATCCGATGGACTTCGAGGAAGTCTGCGGAGAAGCGCTGGCCGCCTTTCAGACGCTGGTGATCGACGACACCCAAGAGGAAGTACTAGAGGGAGAGCTTGGCGATGGCGTCGGAGAGGATGGCGGTCGTCCTGTCCTTGTTCGCGTTCATGGCCAAGCCCTCTTGGGGGTCGTCGATCACCAGCGTCTGAAAGGCGGCCAGCGCTTCTCCAGACTTCCTCGAAGTCCCTTGGATGGTGGGGCAAGTCCCCGATATTCATCTGGTGCAGCGTTGTCGTCGTTTCTTCTAGCGACTGATGGATGTCGCTCGGTAGAGACCGGTGCTGTGTATCGAAACGCCAGGAAAAACAACGAACGCAGCGAGAGGGAAAGAGGGCGGTCACGGTCTCCTGTTATCTCCACCTTGGCAGCATGTCGAGATAATACGGCAACAGACGGATGTCTTCCTCTGGAGTCAAAGCTTTGAGGCCCGCTCACAACGCAATGCGGGTGCGTCCCGCGTGCCCACTTCTTATCTACACACGCCGCTGCTACCCTGCTGTCGCTGTCTAGGATCTGCGGGGAACAGGTTTCGCAGACCAACAGTACCTTAGCAACTGATACGCAACAGCACTGGCTATATGAACACACAACTGCTGCGTCGCCTGCGCATCAGCTGTAGCACGTTCAGGTTATAGCAGAAACCAGTACCGTCATCTTGTGAGCCACTGCGTCGGCCCGCGTGCTGTTGATGACGTCTGTACGCCTGATGAAACGAACTTCATCGTGGATTACCGCTTCCAAGCGCATGGGTTTAAATCACCGTCGAATTGCCATTCACGCGTCGTTCGCAGATTGCTGTGCACCTTTCCTGTGCACAGTATACGGCGTTGCCTCCCTGCTTTTGGGGTTACGATCCGGGTCACAAAAATGAATCCTCAGCGGTGCACACCGTCATGTTTGGACGCGAGAGTTGAAATGGTCGTCCTTTCTTGCCTCGTCTTGAGTATAATCACCGAAGCATGCTTCCTATTTGCCGGCAACAGACAAATGCGTGACGAGCACACCTCGGAGGACCTTGAATTCCCGACCACGCCGCTATTTAGATATGTCACGTGGTTACCTGGAGTGTCGGAACTACCCGTACATACCTTGAATGATATTTTTGGTACATCGACGAAACACAACGAGTCGCGCGCGACCAAAAGGTCGACAGCATTTATTTACAGTTTCAAACGCAACGCAACACGAAGAAGGTTGTTTTCCTCGTGCCTCTTTTATCTTTGACGCTTTGGCCTGAAACAGGTTCTGTCTCCTCATGAAGGCGTGGTTTAAGTCGTGATCATTGAGAAGGCAGATGAGTGTGCTACAGCTGTAGCCCAGTCCGCCAAGCAGCATCGAACGCACACAACAGACGTGTTTGAATGCGTACGCTAAGACGTTGACAAACACTACAGCAGTATATCACCTTGTGCGAGGAGTTCTCCAAAGATCCGAGCACAGCCAGATTCGAGCTCTTGGCGGGCACTTTGCGGTCGAGTCTGGAGAGAGCAAACGAAAACGCGCACAACACATGCAAGAGTGGCCAGTGCATGTCATGAGTGAGGGTTGGAGGCGCCAGCAGCTGTTTGTCGGTTGGCATAACGCAGGACAGACAGGCAAGAGAGCGAGCGAGAGAGGGAGAGACAGACAGACAGAGACAGACAGACAAACAGACAAACAGGCAAACAGAGTACATACAGCAGTGAAGGAACAAGCTAGTCGGGAGAAACGGGGGGAATAGAAGGTTGGGCTATATACAGCACTCACCGCGGTATATTACCAGCGGGTGTCCGGGGAAGACACCGCTAGCTGGCCTACACGATGTATCCAAGGCCGTTAGGTTTGGTTAGATTTGGGCCAGACTGCTTCAACAAACGGTGCGCCTCCGGACCGCCCTCCCCTGTCGTGTGTTCGTTCACGGTTAGCCTCGACTTCTTCTCCAATCTTCGACAGGTTTACCGAATGGTTATGATACAGCTATAGCTAACAGGGCTCTTGCAACAAACATACGTACTTGTGTGGGCTTTGCTCACTCACCTCGCTCCTATGTGCAAGACTAGAAGTACAAAGTAGGAGCGAGGGGGCCAGGAGCACCAAAAAAAGGAACAATCTCCGATTTGTTCCGGGCCCATGTATCGGTTTCGGCAGAAACTCCGGAACCAGGTTCCCCATTCTCTCATTCCAGCAGTGTATAATGTACCCCGAACCAGCACATCTCTCCGCTCTCCATTGAGCCCTTCAGCAGCAGCAAAGGGGCGAGGGGGCAACAGCGGAGTCACTCTTGCACAGCTTCGGACTATTTACATGATTTGCTCGTGTAGGCCGACAATAGCACGGCAAGGCTCTACGCCCTCAAACATCAAGATCATCGATAGTGACCGCACACTCAGAGTGGGCTCACAGCAAGGTCGGGAATATACAACAACACCTTCTTCTCTTCGCCGCGCCGCTCCATTCGGCAAGAATGATGGCAAAACTATGGATCCCGGGAACTCAGGGAAGTCATCAGACGGTCGGAAATATAAGAGGGACAGCAGACAGTAGTTGTTCTGCTATCACCCGAGCATGCTACAGCTGATGTATCGCAGGCGATGCAGTAGCCCTGTGAAAATGTTCAGTCTGTGCTGCAACCCATAAGTTGCTGAAGGTGCTGCTGTTGGTCTGCGAAACCTCTTCCCCACAGATGCTAGACAGAGCAACAGCAGGGTAGGAGCGGCGAGTGCAGACAAGATTTGGGAACGCGGAACGCACCTTCAATGCGTTGTTAGCGGGCATCAAAGCTTTGACCCCAGAGGAAGACATCCGTCTGCTCCCTGGCATCTCGACATTTCAAACACCCCGCTTTCCCATCAGAAAAGTTCGTAATACCTCCGGGCGTTTCGCTCTACCGTGTCAGCCTCTGACCAGCAATATCCAGCAGTCGTTAGAAGAAGCGGTTGCCCAGGTCAACCTACTGAGCATCGGCTACATGGCCGTCCCCCCGATGGACGATGATGACGTCCTGGGGGAAGCAATCGCCGCCTTTCAGGCGCTGGTGATCGATGACCCCCAAGAGGGCGACGCAATGAACGCGAACAAGGACAGGGCGTCCGAGAGGATGATCGCCGCCCTGTTCTTGTTGGCGCTCCTTGCCACGCCCTCTTGAGGGTTGTCAATGACAAGCGCCTGAAAGGCGGCGATTGCTTCCCCCAGGACGTCATCATCGTCCATCGGGGGGACGACCATGTAGCCGATGCTCAGTAGGTTCTAGCGGCTGGTGGATGTCGCTCGGTAGAGGCCGGTGCTGTGTATCGAAACGCCCGGAAAAATAACGAACGCAGCGAGTGGGAAAGAGGGGGGTCACGGTCTCCTGTTGTCTACACCTTGGCAGCATGTCGAGATGTAACGGCAGTAGACGCATGTCTTCCTCTGGAGTCAAAGCTTTGAGGCCCACTTAAAACGCAATGAACGTACGTCCCGCGTGCCCTGCCCACATCTTGTCTGCGCACGCCGCTGTTAACCTACTGTCTCTCTGTCTAGGATCTATGGGAACAGGTTTCGCAGACCAACAGCACCTTCAGCAACTGATAGGCGACAACACTGACCGCAGAAAATGTCTTTCACGGGAGTACTGCGTCGCCTGCGACGCATCAGCTGCAGCACGCTCGGGTGATAACAACAGAGTATCGTCATCTTGTGAGCCACTGCGTCTGTGTGCTGTTGATTACGTCTGTATGCTGATGAAACGAACTACATGTACACTGCACGATCGTCTATTGCTTCCGAGTACAGTTGCTTGTTTTTCGTCGTCGAATTGCCACACATGCTGCGTCGTTCGCAGCTTCCGCTGAAGCTTGCTGTGCATGTAGTATACGGCACCGCCTCTCTACTTCTGGGGCAACGATCCGGGTCGCAGAAAGGCATCATCAGCGGTGCACACCGTCATGTTTTGGTGCGAGAGTCGATAAGCTCGTCCGTGCCTCGTGTTGTGTTAATACAAACACCTACAGTGTAGGATGCTTCCTATTCACGACATCCGACGAATGCGTGACGAGCACATCTCGGAGGAACTTGAATTCCTGACCACCCCGCGAGATATGTGACTTAGTTACCTGGAGTGTCGGAGCTCTCCCCGTATAGACTATGTCTTGAATGAATTTGTGGTATGCCGACGGAAGACGACGAAATGCGGCCAAAAGGTCGACAGCGGTTACAGTTTCAAACGCAACGCAACAAGTATCTTTCATCTTGTCACACTTGGGCCTGAAATAGGTTCTGTCTCCTCATGAAGGCGTGGTACAAGTCGTGATCATTGAGAAGACAGATGAGTGCGCCACAGCTGTAGCCCAGTCCGCCAAGCAGCATCGAATGCACACAACCGTCCTCTTGACTTCATACGCCAAGACGTTGACACGCACTACAGCCAAATCACCTTGTGCGAGGAGTTGTCCAAAGATCGGAGCACAGCCAGATACGAGCTCTCGGCGGGCACTTTGCGGTCGGGTCTGGAGAGAGTAAATGCAAACGCGCGCAACACATGGAAGAGCGGCCAGTGCATGTCATGAGTGAGGATTGGAGGCGCGAGCAGCGTAGTTTTCGGTTGGCATAACGCTGGACAGACAAGCAAGAGAGCGAGCGAGAGAGAGGGAGAGACCGACAGACACGACAAAGACCGACAGACACCGAGGACATACAGCCGAGTAGAGGAACACACGAGTCGGGAGAAACGGGGGCAATAGAAGGTGGGGCTATATACAGCACTCACCGTGGTATTGTGCCAGTAAATATCCGGGAAGACATTGCTAGCTGGCCTATTCGATGCATCCAAGGCCGTTAGGTTTGGTTAGATGTGGGCCAGACTGCCTCAACAAACGGTGCGCCTCCGGGGCCGCCCTCCCCGGGCGTGTGTTCGTGCACGGTTAGCCTCGACTTCTTTTCCCCTCCTCGGCAGGATTGCCGAATGGCTGTGGTACAGCGATAGCTACCAGGATCCTTCCAACAAACATGTGTACTTGTTTTGGGCTTTGCTCGCTCACCTCGCTCCTATGTGCAAGACTGCAAGTTCAAAGGTGGAGCGAAGGAGGCACCAGCACAAAATGGAACAATCTCCGATTTGGTTCTGGGTTCTGGGCCCGTGTACCGGTCTCAGAACCTCCGGAACCAGGTTCCCTATTTTTTATTTCTTCTTGTTAATATGACACAACGAAACCATCTCTATCATAGAGTCTGAGACAGATTAGAAATGGATTCATACAGTAGCGTCTCATTCCAGTTTCCAGCAGTAACAAGCAGTGTTTGCCATCACCCCGAACCAGCACATCTCTCCGCTCCCCATTGAGCCCTTCAGCAGGAGCAAGGGGGCGAGGGGGGAACAGCGGAGTCACCCTTCTTTGTGCACCTGTCTTTCGATACACGTCTGTTAGTGAAGATTGACCAATGGCCAAGACTGAAGGTAAGACTTTGGAACGGAGGTGGGCACTGCTGTAGGTATGTGCTTGCTTACAGTTGCTGGCAGTACTGCAGCAACACCTTCCAGCGGTACTGCGGTAACTGTAGTTCTCATGCGTGATATGGGGTTCACTCCCTTCGCGGCGTCCACACACCCTGGAAGACTCTCCTACTTCTTCCGGTTCTTTCCGAGTGCTGGCTGGTCCAGATATATATGTTGTTGACGCCTGGTCTCGAAAACCCTGGACCCGCTTCAAGTTACGTAAGGTACCACACTCCCTGGACCGCCTGGCTTTTTAACGAGTACTTCGCGATGAAGAGGACGTACGAGTCAAACGAGACGTTTCCGGAAAGCTGTCGACGAGACGGTCCCCGCACCGCCGTTTTCGGCACCGCCGCTCTTTCTGCTGTGCAGCAAACCGAGCTTTGAAGATCGTTCCGGGGGTGTGGCATGTCACTGCTGTAACTGCGATGTTTTTTGGTGGCGCATCTTTTCTCTGGCGGCGACAACCCTTTTCTCACCTTCCGTCTCAGGGCACGGAGGAGGCTCATCGGCGGAAGGCCAAGGGCCGCCACGTGTGCGTGGCACGTGTGCTCAACACCTAAAACCTAAAGTCGAAGTCTCCCCGACTGACTCTATTCCCGGGGAGGCAGTCCGAATCGTGAAGGCCATATAGGGTAAATAGTAAATACCAACCAAACTACCACTGGTTTGGAGAGGTCGGCCGGCGGTGGTCTTTCTTGTGCAGATATTTGTGTGGATGTGCCGGTGGGATGTGCATGTGAGCGTCTCAAAGGTGCCCACGATCAAAGTGTGTTGTTTGGCCTTCTTGGGCAGGGAAATACAGACACTAAATAATGGGCATGGGTCTGTATTTCCCTCCAACAATCAACTCTTGCCCGACTGACCCGAATTTTCCACCACAAACCTCGATCTCTTCTAAGATCCTCAGACCCTACTCTCAACCTCTAATGCTTTGCATGCCCTCACTTGGCTACAGACGAATTACTTTTTAGCTCAGCCTTGTTCACAGGACTTCACAGGACGCAACAAAAATCAGTTGTAGTGAGGCGCTAGAATGCACGACAACTGGTACATGTACATGCGAAACAGGAATACTTGTGCCTCCAGCACAGCACACGCGCCGTCACACACCATCAGCAAGGTGGCACAATCATTAGAAAGGGAGAGAACGAGAGAAAGAGGGGGGGGGAGGGAGGGGGGGAGGAAGCAAGAGGACGAGGGAGTACAAGCAGCGTCGAGATCTCAAAAAACGGGTTCACCGCACGTGCGATTTGTTTTGTAGGAAACCAGGACCACCGCGTTGAGATACAGCATTCTTGGGGTGCCATGCCGCATTTTCCCGTTGCGCACGGGCAGACCTTCAACAGCACAAACCCGTGTGTCTGTGCACAAGAGTATCAGGGAAGTGGTGCTTGATTTGGAGTTCATGGGATGTTCTTTGGTATTAACAGAACTATTATCAACGGTAGAAACGACAGCAACCACGGTACCATAACAATCGGATCTCCCGATGAACACTCGCGGGTGCCGGTTCCGTACCAACCGCAAGACATATCTCGCATCCCGTCTATGAACCGAGAAAGCAGTTTTTTTCTCACCGTGACTTTTCGCTCCAGCGTGAGGACGTGTTTTGAGCAAGCGGCGTCTTCGCGGAAGGTCCTACTGCTGTACCCCGCTGCGTTGGATCGCTCTCTGATATGTTGTCGTACCGCCGGTGAACGTCGTACATGTTTTGCTGGGTAAGAGTCAAAAGGTTTGCTGCTTGTGCGAAGATGTTTTGTATTTCCTGCGGAGTCGTCTTTGGTCCGGAATGCCCCCCTGCGAAATAGAGCCACATCCACATGCGTCATCTCAAACATATTGTAGGTACCGTTAGAGTCGGAGAGATGGCACCCCCGTGTTAGCGTTTTTTTGTAGCGTATTTCTCCACAACTATTACGGGAGGGTGCGAACACCAACCGATACCTCTCCGGAAATCCCTCCACGAGATGTTTCCAAAACTACCCTTTTCGGCAGTGGTACCCTCCTGGTTGTGGAGAAATGCGCTATACAACAACGCTAACACGGGGGTGCCATCTCTTGACTCTTTCGGTATTCTGAGTTCACTCTCTAAATGCTTCAAGGAATACTCGTACTTGAGTGCCACGCGACGGGGTAAGGGTGGTGGTTCTTGGTCACCGTCCTCAGAAGTCACAATATGGCCATCGTTGGCCAACCGGCCAGGTCGGGAGGGACCTAGAAGGCCGGCGATATGGAGTTCAGCCTGAATGACCCTGGGGGCTCTCTACCGTGTCCTTCCGAGAGATTTTGTCCGCATTTTTCCCGTGGGACCGATTCCCTCAAGAGAAACGATCCCGCTTCGCGCCCCGTCAAGAAAATAGCAATCTTTTGGTTAGCGTTACCGACAAGGTTCCGATATTTCTGCCACTTCAGATGCAGTATTTATCGGCGTGTTTCCGGAAACAACGAACAAGTATCGATCCCTCGCGCGTCATCACCCATGGGAGCAGGGCATCTGCTCTCGTCCCATGATTATCTCTTATCCCCGATCGGTATCCCCCGGCATCGACATGAGAGAATGTCACATGTCCCATCATTCTGATAGACATATTCGTTCGATTTTGCTCTGTGCCGGTTTCTTTTAGGGCAAACCCAGTGCTTCGATGCCTTCGTCGTCGCGTTGAGCCAAGCATGCGAAGGCGGAAAGAAGCGTTGGTATGCTTCAACACTGGAGCTGCAGCTGGCCTCGTTGGATGTCTGCAGGGCGTGCCGAAGTATCTCGATCTTGCACGTCCGTGTAACGGATGAGACGCCCAGGAGCTTATGGTCTCCCCGTCAAGTGCAGATGCGGTCGGACAAAGACAGCTCGAAGATTCGCTTGTCTAGTCGCGTGCCGGTCGTGCGAGCTCTCCGATTGACCTGGGCACTCCCGATGGGAGGCCTGCTGCGGACACCCGACATCGAGCTGTGGACATCGTCAGAAAATCTTGAGCTAGAGGGACCAATGGTTCGGCCCGGAGGGCTGACACAACTGTTGTTGAACGCACCGGTTGGTATTCCAATACACGACGTGTCGTGGCCCATGCGCCTGCAACGTCTAGTACTTCGGCATTTCAATCAGCCTATTGCCGGAGTCGTGTGGCCGGCGTCCCTGCGACAGCTATCGTTCGGGGCGGACTTCAATCAGCCTATTGAGGAAGTCGCGTGGCCGACATCCCTGCATCAGCTATCGTTCGGGGAAAAGTTCAATCAGCATATTGCGGGAGTCGTGTGGCCGGCGTCGCTGCAACGGCTATCGTTCGGGGCAAGATTCAATCGGTCTATTGCCGGAGTCGTGTGGCCGGTGTCCCTGCAACGGCTATCATTCGGGACGTTCTTCGATCAGCCTGTTGCGGGAGTCGTGTGGCCGATGTCCCTGCAACAGCTGTCGTTCGACCTCTGCTTCAATCAACCTCTTGCCGGAGCCGTGTGGCCGGCTCCCCTGCAACAGCTATCGTTCGGCCGCTGCTTCAATCAGCCTATTGCCGGAGTCGTGTGGCCGGGCTCCCTTGAGGAACTATCGTTTGGGGAAAGATTCGATCAGCCTGTTGCCGGAGTCGTGTGGCCGGCGTCCCTGCAACGGCTATCGTTTGGGGCAGCATTCAATCAGCCTATTGAGGACGTCGCATGGCCGTCATCCCTGCATCAGCTATCGTTCGGGGAAAAGTTCAATCAGCATATTGCGGGAGTCGTGTGGCCAGCGTCCCTGCAACGGCTATCGTTTGGGGCAGCATTCAATCAGCCTATTGAGGACGTCGCATGGCCGACATCCCTGCATCAGCTATCGTTCGGGGAAAAGTTCAATCAGCATATTGCGGGAGTCGTGTGGCCGGCGTCCCTGCAACGGCTATTGTTTGGGGCAGCATTCAACCAACCTATTGCCGCAGTCGCATGGCCGACATCCCTGCAGCAGCTATCGTTCGGGTCAGATTTCCATCGGCCTATCGCGGGAGTCGTGTGGCCGGCGTCCCTGCAACGGCTATCGTTTGGGGATAGATTTAATCAGTCTATTGCCGCAGTCGCATGGCCGGCGTCCCTGCAACAGCTATCGTTCGGCTGCTGCTTCGATCAGCCTATTGCGGGAGTCGTGTGGCCGGCGTCCCTGCAGCAGCTATCGTTCGGCCACTGCTTCAATCACGGCCTGCCTCCCTGGGACAGCTATCGTTCGACTGGCAATTCAATCAACCTCTTGCCGGGGTCGCGTGGCCAAGATCGTTGCGATGTGTGAATCGTTGCATCAAATCGTCATAGCGGTGGTACTTTTCGTGTTTGAGTTATATGCCGCTCTTTTGCAAGTTGATCAAGTTTGAGGATCTCGACGAGGCGATGGTCTGAAAATTGTGAGACGTGTTCGAATAGATTTCGTATGTATTTGTGTTAAAAACGTCACTTCAGACTTTCATTTCGTCTATTTGTCGAGCGAGGTATGGGCAAAGAGTGGTATCGTTTTGCCCGACGCCAGCTTTTTGCGATTTTGAGGCAAAACGGGAAACCCCATCAGGTTCGGACGCAATAAGCCAAATTCACGGAACAATTTCGTTTCAAACAACATACTTTTTTTTTTGTCATGGAAAAGGGGCGGGAGTTTTCAACGCGCCTTGTGCGCACGTTCTATCGCATCCACAAGGTGTTGGAGACATACGTGAGCTTTTTTCCTCTTGGTTATCCCATCCGTGCTTTTTTTCAATCCCGTAGAGAGAACACATCCCAGACCAATTTACGGCTCGATTGCTCCAGGACCGAGAGGTTGCACACATCGGTCGATTCATGCAGATAACGGTTTCGAAAAAACCGTTCCACCTCCGCCCCTCTTTCGGCATGGGCATCCCTATCGGTTCTGAGAACAATTCATCTGTGAGTTAATACGGTCTACTTGTAGGGGCGCGCATTTCTACGCGATGTCTTGTTCTCATTCTACGCGTAGACGGCGGTTTTGTTGATTGCTTGAGCTTGAGCAAATACAGGCCGTGGCCATTTTTGCCTTCTTTCAGAATATTGGCGTGAATGTACTCAGACCTCTGTTCACAATTCTAGGATGTGTCGTGCGGTTTTGCCTGGGATACGACAACATAAAAACCGACAATAGAATGAATCTCCTTTTTGGATGCAGTACAGTTGGTTTGTAGAACAGAGTCTTGGGGCTTATGGGCATCTATTGGCTCATCCTCCTGACTGAGTTATGTTTTGGGTGTTACTCCGGAAATGAAATGTTTGAATCCTACCTCATTTCTTAGGAACTCTTCGCCCTACCCCTAGTGCATTTTCCGTTAGCTCAAAAAGTTCCGCCCCCTTTGGGATGTTGGGACTCTGTCTGGATGTAGATTTCACCCTTATTCTTATGTTCACCGTCCAAGACCCAAAGTGCCCCAACGAGCGAAGCCTGCCTCCGTGACCAAACATCACTCAAGTAGCCGTGAGTGCTTGCGAGTGAAGCGAACCAACGCGCACCGTTTGACCGAATGGGAAATACGGTCCGGATACGCCAGTGAATGTGAGTGTTTAGCGGCGATGCCCAAAAACTCCCAATGAGTGAATAGGAGCAAAGCGCACCATCACACACACAAACGATTGGTACTGTACCGCTGCAATGCGCACAATCTTGGTAGTCGGTCGTGTGATCGGTTCGAGGTTGGTCGTCGATGTCCGGGAGCGCATTTCATTCGGGGTTCAGACGCTAGCGGAGTGGCAAACAGGGGGGCGCAAACGAGTTTTGGAGGCAGCCACATGGTACCAGATGCAGAGCTAAGACGGCGAGAGATCGCAGGATCCAGCGTGCTCAACTTCTTCACACTTTCTTACAGCCACTCCTGATGATTGAGGAAAAATCGAAATTGAGAACATATTCATGGTCGGCACCTCCATAATAGTCTAACGAATGACCGATCGATATGCTTTCTTTCTTCGCAAACCAAACGAACAAGTCGTGTCAAATTGATCGGGGAAAATAACTCACGGTGGCAAAACATCCGAGTCATCTCTGGCAATAATTCGATGTAGTCTATATAGGTCGACCACAGCACGGCGTTCGCCCTCAAACGTCAAGTCATTCAATAGTAGCCGCACACTCAGAGAGGGCTCAAAGCAAGGTCGGGAACAGCTTGACTCTTGTCGATTCTTTCCGCGCGACACAATGTTTCTACTGTTCATTTCAATGTTCTGCTCCATTCTTCGACCTAGTTGGTGTGCCTTCTCCAGCTTTCACGAACGCTAGGAGGGCATTGTGCAAGCACGCCCCCAGGGACTCAACAAACTCCCGGAACTACAAAGTGAATCCAGATGCTTGAATATTCCAGCGAGACTAAGGAGACAGCAGAGCTTGAAGTACAACTCGCCGCCAGGCGTTTCATCCACAAGCTGCACACAATATTCCGGAGCACACGCAACCGCTCGCCATGCCCGTCCGGCTGCAGACCTGCCAGTGTTATATCCGACCCCCGCCCCTGAACTCGTACGATGGAGAAGGAATATTTGACAAGGAACTTTCTACTTCCAGAAACCCACTTGCCACAGTCAAACAGAAGCTTGACACGATTGTTTCGTAGTCGTGGCGGAAATGTCTCGCGTTTACTTGTCGGAGTACGGCTTGGGGTTTCTCCGGTTGTCTTGCTCCATCCTTCGAAGCCTCTTGCCCCTCCACAGGAACCGAATCGGGGTGGACTTGAGGCCCAGCTGTATGTGTATCAGACGAGGAGAAAAAGGGCGGGGTGGACAGGGTGACCGGCATGAGAGGACGCGGGAAAATGGCGAACGAAAGCAACGCTTTGGGGAGCGGAGTGGGGGGGGGCGTGTGGCTGGTTGTCAAGGGGTAGGGGGCTCTACCAGTGCGGCTACACTCCCCACCACCAATCGATCGCGTCGATACTCAAAAAGAGGAGTAGGGTGCATGCATATTTTTCCGGCATCGTACTGGACCGGCCAGTCATGTCGAACATAAGGCCAAAGTCAGTAGACCACCCAACTGTCTCTACAACTTAGGCGAGAGGGGGTGGTTAGCCCTATCCTCACCCCACCAAACCACGTTAGGGACGGCTTTCGAGAGCGGATTCGCCTGCTTTATCCCCAAGAAAATGCGCGCGCATGGAGCTCAACTCTCAGGACCCGATGAGCACAACCGTCAAGCCTAGAGGAAAGTGGCGGCATACACGCACAACCATCGAAACTGCAGAACAACGAACGATCCCAAGCAATGTTCACTCGACAACGGCGTTGGCCGGTGTTCGACAGCCTCTCGGTCGGGGTTAGGCCAGTAAGCGCGCGCCGATCGCGAAACCAAGGTCACCGGGTTCGAGAACTGACCTGCTCCCTGAACTTGCGATCGAGATAGCGCTTGTAGTTGTCGCCGAACAGCTTCGGGTTGTTGCAGAAGACAGCCACCGTCGGCGGGCGAGTCGCGATCTATGGGGCAAATGGAGGAAAAACAAAACCAACGGCGCAACCAGTTGAGCAGGTCGATGCGGGAAGAAAAAACAAAAAGGGAGATGAAAAACATGAACGGAGATCGCGCGGATGTTTAGCTTTGCACCTGTCTTGTAACCTGGCGAGCGATCTTAGACATGGAGGCGTTCATTCTAGATGCCATGAGAGGCGATAAGACGCTCTTACAGGTCCATTGACATACCACAATTCATTCCTACGTTATCCTTTCCCTGCCAGCATTAGCCTACCTGGTTGCAGTAGTAGATCTTGCCCTGAGACGCGCCAGAGGACTTCTTGCTTGGGGGCGCTTGCCAAAGCACGGCGTCGCGAAGCACCTGGGCAATGCAACAAGGGCCGAACGAAGTACACGGTAACGCCTTCTGCTGTACTGATTGCTTTCGCATAGAATGGCGGGGAGAGGGGCTTGCACAGGACCACGGTGACAACGCAAAAGCAGAATTCATTTCATGCTCTCTCGGACGGGGCGAAGCCAAAGCACCGCGCCTGTAGCACTCCGTTGGCGTTCCAAATCCTTGTCTCAACTCCTTGACCCGCCCCCGAAAGAGCAACGAGACTGCGCAGCAGTGTTCGTTTCGTCCCATATTCTGGGCGTTGGCAACGCAGCTTCAGGCAGCAGCGTTGGGTACTCTACGAGATTCTCGGTAACACATTTTTTCAAGGTGGTGTGTTATCGTCATGATGCTGCAGGACGGTGCGTAAAGACGACGGTTTGGGGGTAAGACGGACAACCATTGCCTAGTCTAGTCAATCTGACGTAGAGAGCACACCGAACAGATACAGACTTCCAACCAATGAATCTCTGCTAGCTAAACTAAAGAACGCATGCTATAATCTTGTTGCACCCTGTAGACTACTTGTACAGCGTTCGATGTCACTTGCATCTGCGGAGCACGGATCAGTGACAGATGACGACTGATGATGCGTCCCAAAAGAGACCAGAGCCATCATGAACGCACAAGTACGTCACACAACGACGAAAAAAAATGAATGTAACCGTCGAAACGAGGCGGAAGGATAACCCGTCGCGGGGCAGGTAGACGAATTGTGCCCCGAACCTGTTGTGGCAAGCCAATCCCTCCAAGGGCGAACCCGATGCTATTGTAGATTGGACGGGGCTTCAAATTGATGGAGGATAGACAAAGTAGACACGCACAAATTGATCGAGATCGAAGAAAAATCATGTCGGAAAGCACCTGCTGCGTGCTCGTGTCTCGTGCTTGAGACGGCCGATCACCGACACAGGCAAACGTTAACGCAGGAAGTACCAATCAAGCTGACACTTGGTGAGGGCATCCAAAGCAGTGCAGTCGATGGGTCGACTGCTCGCACCTCGGCGGTTCCGCACAAAAAAGGTGCGTGGTTCGAGTCTTCCGACTGAACAACAGGCAATCATTCATCCATTCACATTTTTCGTACCGCGGTGAGACCTCGAGAGACCTTGACGGCCTCTTAGAGAAACCAGCCTACACATTATAGGTATACGCTTGACGCACCCGCCGGGGTCGCACAGGATGAATTCTCCAATTGGCCGCCTGCGGTGCTTGCCTTTAATTTTTCACGGGTCGGCCCAATTCGGTGGGAGTCAAAAGATTTTGTGGGGCACCCCAAGGTCTCCTCCCAAAAACAAAACTGGGCTAGGACTGGATGAAGAACAAAACGCCGACCCTGCGCGTGATTTTTTACCTCGTTGAGCACACTCGTCTTGACCCTCCGCCGGTGTTGAACGGCAACTTCGTCCACGAGGTCGAACAACTGAGGCAGGGTGGTGGTGTCAAGATAATTCGTGGTCCCGGTACGCAAACAGCCAACCGAAAAGAGGTTGCGCGCGTTAAGGGGGGGGGGGGGGGGGGGGGGCCTTAATTTTCCACCCCCCGGGGGGGGAAAGGGGGGGGCCCCCTCCCGAAATTTTTAAAACTTTTTTTCCTTTTTTTTTTTTGGGGGCCCCCCCCATTTTCCCCCCCCAAAATTTTTAAAAACCCCCCCCATTAAAGGGGCCCCCCCTTTTTTTTGTAAAAAAAAAAACCCCCCCCCAAACT